>JAPCYS010001455.1:0-51555 GCA_028641055.1 Alopecurus myosuroides
CGGGGGGTTACCCCCGAGTAGGGTAAAGGCAAGTGTTAAGGGCAGGACCAGAAGAGAAGTTTGGCAGAATAGCGGCTACCCGATACTCGCTACCCGGTCGTCCGCTATTCGGCCGTACACACTGATGGCCAGGAGGAAGAATCAAGGAAGTTACTCTCCTCCGAGTAGAGGAAGTGGACCGAGTAGAGAGGGCGGTCTCCTACTCGGGCCAGAAGTCAAAGGAGCCGTTCTGATACATGATCCCGCGTATCATGGGTCCATACTGCGGCACTGTTCATCTGCAGAGCGCGTGCTTATCCGCGCCAGGGTGTCAGCAGGGCGTCGCAGGTTAGGGGGGCCTACCCCGTGACAGTGTCAGTGATAACAGATCAGTTCCTCGGTTCTGCGGAACGACTTTCCACACCGGACAAACTAGGAAGCCAAAGCTGTCAGCGAGAAGCTGGAAGTGCACAGTATGCACACAATGTCGACATCTTGGCTGTATCCGGCTGGGCACCAGTATATAAGGTGCCCTCCCCCTCCTGCGCGAGGGATCCCAGAACTGGTTCAGGTTCTTGACCTAGTTCATCACATAGAGAGGAGAGTGGCTACTCGGTTGTAAGCATCATTTGTACTGTGGCTACTCGGAGAGACACAAATATAAAGAGAGAAAGGCAGGAGTAGGGGTTTTACCTCCACACGAGGGCCCTGAACCTGGGTAGATCCTGTTGTTTGCAGTGCTAGCTTCATACTCACGCGGCTACTCGCTGCGTGATCCCTCCCCGAGCGCCTCCAGCGTCCATCGTCCCCACAACTTTAGCCATCCTATGGCATCTGCCGTGACACCACCACGACAGTTGGCGCCCACCGTGGGGCAACCAGCGGTGCTGGCTGGAGTTTCCGTTCGGACGGGATCGATTTCTGCTACCGGAGAGCGCGTAGTCTGTGGCCTTGTCCATAGATTCGGCTCCCTCGACTTCGTCACCGACAACGCCGGCGATTTCGGCGGCAGGGCCATGCCGGAGGGCGGCGCGGTGCTCTCTTTCGGCGCGCACCTCGTCTACGTTGCCACCGTCGTCGACCGCGAGTACTCGGGGAGGTGGATGTCGCGGAAGATCCCCCTGCTGTCATCGCTGCGCGCGGGAGGCCGATTGGCCGCACTGCGGACATCGCGGAGGTGATGATGACCGGCCCTGCTGCTGACGCCGGGAAGGGTGCGGCTGCTGCCGCTGCGGGCGTCATTGAGGATCTCACTGGCCCGAGTGCTGGCGGGAAGACCCACAAGCCCTACGAGAAGGACTGCAACCTCCCTCCCTCCACTACTCCGACGATACCTGCGTCCGCCGTGCGGATGGGCATGCCGCCTCCCACCGAGCTCGAGCTCATGACCATGCGGGCCCAGCTCGACCAGCAGCGCCAGGCGCTGCTCGCCGAGCAGGCGGACCTGGATAAGGTTAGGCTTGAGCTGAACCTGGACCAGAACGAGTACAACCGGGCTCACGGCTTTACGCCGGTAGTGAGGAGGCCTTCCAAGGCAGGGGCTACGCGCCGCAACCTAGGCACCGAGATGGCGGCAGTTGGTGAAACTGCTGGCCAAGCCGCTAGCCAAAACACCGCCACCACCAGACCCAGATACAGCACCCCCGCCAAAACCCTTAGAGCTGCTGAGGCTGTAGCTACTGAGTTGCCGCATCTCGCTGGCGACGCGCGCATTAGGCAGCAGGAGAGGCTCAATGAGCTAGTGCTAGAGGCCGCTAGGCAGAACGAGGAGTTCCGGAAAGCCAACCCGGGTGCTGGAGCTTCTCAGGTGGTGCACTCGCATGCGGCTAGATCTAACGATCAGGCCTCATCACCGCATCCCAGTCGCGAGAAGGAGCGGAGTGGGCATTCCGGCAGAGATAGGCAGATGCAGGTGTACGACCCGGCTGTCGCCGCAAAACAGCACGCTGTGGCGCGACAGTCCGGTCAAAAACACAACGCTGCAGGAGCAGGCTATCAAGCCCATAAAGCTCACAGCCAGGCCCGAGATGGAGAGCGCCCAGGCCCTTCTCAGCATCCAGCCGCCCAGCCTACTCGGCAGAGGCAGCAGCCGCGCGCAGTGGCGCCAGCCGCCAACCCGGTGGAGCAGCCTGCAGTCGTGCAGGTGGACAGATATGATGATGGCTACTCGGCTATGGGGTTGGCGGGCTATGACATCCTGGATCGCGTGGGTGAGCGCATGCTGGAGCCCAGTGATGCCAGGCACAAGCTGGATCGGATCAGCCTGGCCCAGAATGCTTTGGCCCCCGTATCATGACGGAGCCATCCGTGAAGCAGTTCCAGCTCGCTAGATGGACCAAGTGCTATGACGGCAGCACCAAGCCGGAAGATTGGCTCAATGACTATGTCACAGCCGTGCACATTGAAGGTGGCAACCGGAGATGGGCCGTGCGGTACATCCCGCAGATGCTCGAGGGACCGGCAAGAACCTGGCTCAACAACCTGCCCAAGCATAGCATCAACTGTTGGCTTGACTTCGCGGAGGCTTTCGTCAGCAACTTCACCAGCAACTACCGGAGGCCGAATAGGCCGCAACAGCTATCCTCTTGCAGACAGCGGGAAGAGGAGACAGACCGGGAGTATCTTACTCGGTGGAGTACTCTGAGGAACACCTGTGAGGGTGTGAATGAGGCCCAGGCCATCACTTGGTTTGCGCAGGGTTGCAGACATGGCAGCATGCTGTGGCAAAGGCTCCAGAGGGAGATGCCGAGTACTCTTGCTGAGACCATTCGGATTGCGGATCAGTACGCACTCGGCGACCCGACTCAGCCTCTTCTTGATGCTGCTGAGCCGAGAAGGAACTACAACATCAACACCAGCAAGCGCAATGAGTTCCGCAACAAGCGCAGAGGTGACCGGATTGATACCCGGTATGATCCTGAGGAGGTGAATGCTGTGGCAACCGGAGCTGGGAGTAGCCAGAGGCCAAAAACTGCTGGAGCCCAGTATGGGCAGAACCAGAATCAGGGCCAAGGCAACAAGAAGCCATACAGCGCTTCCCAGCAGGGTAGCGGCAACTCGGGTCCGGCGCCAAACTTTGTCTTCAAGGACATGAAGGATGGCCCGTGCAGCTTCCATACTCGGCATCCCGTAAGACCCGCCAACCACACTACTCGGCAGTGCAGTTGGTGGGAAGAAATCAAGAATGAGGGCCTGCCTCCTCCTCCTCCTCTGCCAGCTGTGAATGCCGCTGTACAGCCTGCTCGCGCACCCGCTGCTCGGCCTCCAGCCTTCCCGAGAAGAGAAAATGTGAACCAGGTGGCTTTAGGAGCCAACCGCTACTTCAACAATGATGGCTACCGCAACAACAACAACGACAACTACTACACCCGCAACAACAACAGAGGCAACAACAACAACCAAGGTAACAACAACAACGGCAACAATGGGGGCGGAGACCGCAATCGGTACCAGGAGCACCACGAGAGCTACATGATCTTCACCTCTGAGCCTGTTGACAAGAAGTCTCAGTACAGGCGTGCCATGGAGGTCAATGCTGTGATCCCTGCTGTTCCTCACTATATGCATTGGTGCAACCAAGAGATCACGTGGTCCAGAGCAGATCATCCTAAGGTGATGCCCAACCCGGGTAGCTACGCCTTGGTGCTGGATCCTACCTTCTTGGGTCCCGAGAAGAACGTGAGGTTCAGCAAGGTACTGATCGACAACGGCAGCAGCATCAACATCGTGTACAAAGCCACGCTTGAGAAGCTTGGTATGGCCGAGAACATGCTGCTACCCAGCAAGACCACTTTCCATGGCATTGTGCCAGGAGTCTCTTGCAATCCGATTGGCCGATGGATAGATGTGCTATTCGGCACCAGGGAGAACTGCCGCACAGAGAGCCTGCAATTTGAGGTGGTTGATCATCAGAGCCCCTACCATGCCCTACTCGGCAGGCCCGCTCTGAGCAAGTTCATGGCATCTAACCACACCGCATATCTGAAGATGAAGATCCCTGGTCCCAATGGCGCGATTACCATCTATGGTGATTACAAGAAGTCTATGGAGTGTGCCTCTGGTGGTTCTCAGTTGGCGGAGTCCATGGTGATCGCTGCCGAGAAGAAACAGATGTACGAGGTGGTGGCTATGGCGCAATCCGCGCAAGCCGGTGCGCCTGGAGTGCCGAGCTCCCAGCACGGGACGGCGTTCCAGGCATCTCAGGAGACGAAGAAGATCCAGGTTGACCCTGAGTTTCCCGACCGAGTTGCCATCATTGGCTCCGGGTTGGGGAGAAAGAAAGGAAAGCGAGCTCATCCACTTCCTCCGTGAGAATCTGGACGTGTTCGCCTGGTCCAATGAAGATCTGCCAGGTGTCCCGAGGGAGTTGGTTGAGCACTCGCTACATGTGCGTCCTGACGCCAAACCAGTGAAGCAGGCTATGCGCCGCTTCGGAGATGAAAGAAGGAAGGCCATCGGTGACCAGATCACCAAGCTGCTGATAAGCAATTTCATTATGGAGGTGCTGCATCCGGATTGGCTAGCCAACCCGGTCATGGTTGAGAAGAAGGAGGACCCCAAGGCCGCTACCGCATGGCGCATGTGCGTCGACTACACCGACTTGAACAAGGCCTGCCCCAAGGATCCCTTCCCGCTACCTCGCATCGATCAGGTGATTGACTCCACTGCTGGTTGTGAACTGTTGTCTTTCATAGATGCCTACTCTGGTTTTCACCATATAGCTGTCAATCCTGCTGATCAAATAAAGACTGCCTTCATTACCCCGTACGGGGCTTATTGCTATCGTGTCATGTGTTTCGGGTTGCGAAATGCGGGTGCCACTTATCAGAGATGCATGCAGAAATGCTTGCACGACCAACTCGGCAAAAATGTGCAGGTGTACGTAGATGACATTGTCATCAAAACGAATAAAACACATACTCTGCTTAGTGACCTTGAGGAAACTTTCGCTAACTTGCGCAAGTATAAGATGAAGCTGAACCCGAGTAAATGCACCTTTGGCGTCCCGGCTGGCAAGCTACTCGGCTTCTTGGTATCCAGTCGGGGCATCGAGGCCAATCCTTCAAAGATAAAAGCTATTGAGAGCATGTCTTTGCCGAGATCCCTGAAGGATGTGCAAAAATTCACTGGTTGCTTGGCATCACTGGGTCGTTTCTTGGGCAGAATGGGCGAGAAGGCCCTGCCTTTGTATCAATTGATGAAGAAAAGCGACAAGTTCGTCTGGAAACCGCAAGCGGATGTGGCATTCAAGGAGCTAAAGGCAATGCTGGGTAGCGCTCCCATCTTGGCTAGTCCGCTACCCAAGGAGCCAATGCTGCTATATATTGCTGCTACTAACCGGGTAGTAAGTGTGGTGATCGTGGTAGAGCGAGAAGAGGAAGGAAAAAGTGTGCAGAGGCCGGTATATTATCTTAGTGAGGTGCTGTCCAGCTCCAAACAGAACTACCCTCACTACCAGAAGATGACTTACGGTGTGTACTTGGGCGCCAAGAAGCTGAAGCAATACTTCCAAGAACACCCCATCACAGTGGTGAGCTCAGCTCCCATCTCGGATATCATGGGCAACAAGGAAGCGAGTGGCAGAGTAGCCAAGTGGGCAATCGAGCTGGCCGCGTACGCTCCCGCGTATGCGAGAAGAGAAGCCATCAAGTCTCAGATCCTGGCAGAATTTCTGGTGGATTGGGCTGAGGTGCAATATGAGCCTCCTACTCCGGTATCCAACTACTGGAAGATGCACTTTGATGGATCCAAGATGAAGGAGGGCCTTGGTGCTGGCGTGGTGCTTACGTCACCCAAGCGAGATCAACTCAAGTATGTGCTGCAAATCCACTTCAAGGCATCCAACAATGTTGCAGAGTACGAGGCCGTGGTACACGGTTTGAAGGTAGCAAAAGAAGTTCGTGTGCAGCGCATCATATGCTATGGAGACTCGGATCTAGTCGTGCAGCAGGTTTCTGGCACATGGGATGCCCTGGATGCCAACATGGCGTCATACCGCTTCCTGGTCCAAACCATGACAGGATTCTTTGAGGGTTGCGAGTTCCAACACATCCACCGAGCAGAGAATGAAGCGGCTGATGAGCTGTCCAAGTTGGGATCTTCTCGGCAGTACATTCCGGCTGGGATTGCCTTGGAGCACTTGAGAAAGCCATCCATCAAGCCATCCCCCAACTCAGAGTCCATTTTCGTTCCTTCTCTGCCTAATGAAGAAGCAGTTCCAATGGAGATTGACTGGGAAGGTGCAAGAGAGGACCCGGGGACTGCAGTCTCCATCCCGGGGACTGGCGCCTGCAACCCGGGGACTGCTTCTCCCTACTCGGGGACTGCCTCTCCCTACTCGGGGACTGCTCCTCCCTACTCGGGGACTGCCCCTCCCTACTCGGGGACTCCCCCTCTCAGCTCGGGGACTGCTTCTCCCTACTCGGGGACTGCTCCTCCTTACTCGGGGACTGCCCCTCTCAGCTCGGGGACTGTCGCATTCCTTGAAGAAGTCCTTGCAAACCGTTCGTGGCTGCAGAGAGTCAACCCTAATCCAGAAAAAGACACAGTAGTGGCTGTCCCAATGGAAGTGGACGAACCAGTGTTTCCCGCACGGGAGACGCCGAGTTGGGCCATGCCCATATTATCCTTTCTCAAAGACGGCACCCTTCCAGATGATGAGGTTACCGCAAGGCAGATTCAGAGAAGATCCAAGGGCTACACCGTCTTCAGAGAAGTGCTGCATAAAAGAAGCGCCACTGGCATATTGCAACGTTGTGTGGAACTGGAAGAAGATTCTGGTAGAAATACACCAAGGGGAATGCGGGCATCACGCCTCTTCTCGGGCGCTAGTCAAGAAGGCTTTTCGGCATGGATTCTTCTGGCTCACCGCTTTGAAGCAAGCTGAAGATATCGTGAGAAAGTGCAACGGCTGCCAGAGATTCGCAAGTAAGATCCACATGCCTGCTTCCGAGTTGAAAACAATTCCCATCACTTGGCCATTTGCTGTTTGGTGTCTGGATATGGTTGGTCCCTTCAAACCGGCTAGAGGCAACATGACACACATCTTGGTCATGGTTGATAAATTCACCAAGTGGATTGAAGTGAAGCCTATTCGGAAATGTGATGGAGCTACTGCTGTAAGTTTCCTGAAGGATGTGATCCTGAGATACGACTACCCGCACAGCATCATCACAGATAACGGCACTAATTTTGCTGAGGGAGCCATGGTGAGATTCTGCAGAGATAAGCACATACGACTAGATGTCGCGTCTGTCGCGCCCTGCATCCAATGGGCAGGTGGAAAGAGCAAATGGCATGGTGCTGGCAGGCATAAAGCCAAGGCTGATTGAGCCGCTGCTGAAAACACCAGGGTGTTGGCTAGACGAGTTGCCAGCGGTGTTGTGGAGTCTAAGGACTACCCCTAACCGGTCAACCGGCTACACACCATTCTTCTTGGTTTACGGGGCTGAGGCCGTGTTGCCAATCGACTTAGAGCATGACTCCCCCCGAGTAACCCTCTACACTGAGGCGGAGGCGAGAGAAGCTCGAGAAGACGACGTTGACCTGCTAGAAGAAGCAAGAGAGCTTACTCTGTCACGTTCGGCTGTTTACCAGCAAAACCTGAGGCGTTATCATAGCCGAAAAGTAAACCCGAGGGTTTTCCGAGAAGGAGACATGGTCCTTAGGCTCGTGCAGCGCACAACCGGGATGCACAAGCTATCCCCTCTGTGGGAAGGGCCGTTCATTGTGAGCAAGGCTCTACACAATGATGCGTACTACCTTGTAGACGCACAACCATCACAGAAGAACAGGCCGGATAAAGCTGGGGAGGAATCCAAACGCCCCTGGAATGTAGCTCTACTTCGTCGCTTTCATTCATGAGCAAAAGTGTGTATGTATTCTCTTATCCGAGTTAAACTCCTACTCTGCAATCTGAAATTGAACTCGGGGACTGCCCTCGTCCAAATTCGCTCTAAATGTTTCTATCCTGCTGTATCTTTGTCTACTCGGTTGCTACGCTTAGAATTTCAAAAGCATACAAAGTAGTGTGTTTATACTCACCGGACACTCTGCGACTCTGCTGCTGTCCGCAAACCGGCTTCATGGCAAGCCAGAGAACAAGCCAAAGAGTCAATGAACACATGAAAAATTTCAAAGGGAAGGACGCGTGTGGCAACCGAATAAAGTGTTTTTTTACTGTCTGTTGTTAGCTTTTTCGGCTATGTGGTGGGTAGCGTTACTATGACTGTTTCCAAGTGGCTAAATATTTGAAACTCCAACTTTGAACTCTTGTGACTCGAATACCAAAAAAGCAACAAGTTGCAGGTAAGAGATGAGATAAAAAGGAAGGGTGGATGAAAAATGCAACTCGGGGACTCGCATGATAACGCAACCCGGCATCAAGCCAAAGCTGCTCAAGTTACTAAGTATAAAAACTTCAACTGAAATAAAAGCTGAGTAGCAATGCAAAGGACAATTGTTCAGTACATCTGCACCCGGTATTCCGGGGATTTGATAAAAATCTCGAGCATAAGTGTTGCAGGACATAATCAGGTGGAGGTAGCAGCATCTTCGATGTTGGCCTTGGCGGCATCAGCTTCGGAGTTGGCCTTGGCAGCGTCAGCTTCCGGGTTGGCGACATCGGTCTTCTCGGTATCCGCTTCTAGGTTGGTGGCAGCCTGATCAGAAGTGGCTGTGGCCACCGAGATGAGGTCCGTCGCCGAAGTGGAGGCAGCAGATTGGGCGCGGAGTAGCGTCGTGTCGTCAAGGGCCGCGCCTGATGAAGTGCCAAACTCAAGTGCCGCGGTGTCGATGGTCATCTTCTCGCTTTCGGCTTCCTCATCGCTATCCGCGACGACCGCGCCTTTCCCCTTCCCGGACTTGTCATCAGCGCCAGGGCTCTCGAAGAAGCTCAGCCCGTCTGACCCAGTGGCCTCCTCGTCATCGTCTTCATCCTCGTCTTCACCCTCGCCTTCCACATCCATGTCGGGCTCGGTGAGGCCTTCGATGAAGCGAGCGGTATCTGCATAGGAGGCGATCTCCCACGCGACTGCCTGGCGGCGAGCCACGCACTCGGGATCCTTCTCCCACTTTGAATCCCGGCGCATCTCGAGGATGGTATTGAGATTGAGGTTCTCGTACCAGCTACAGATGAAGAGGAGCAGCATGTCAGCGCCTGCCCGAGCTCCGGACGAATAGTTGAGGGCAAGGGCTCTTTGGGCCAGAACAAAGCGTGGAGCTTGAAGGCGGTGGACGTCAAGTCCGTGCCCAAGCCCTTAAGGCGCTGAAGCTGACCCTGCATGTTCGTAAAGCTGTCTTCAATCGAGGCCTTGGTATCCATGGGCAGCCCCTTCTCTACTCGAACATCTTGGGCCTTTGACAGGGCAGGTTTGCAAGCTGAGCAGAGATCGGGGAAGATTTCTGAAAATGCTATCAAAAAAGATTAGAAAAGAAAGCAGCAAAGAGATGCAAATCGGTCAACAGAGAAGAAGAAGGAAATAGGAAGGCACAAAGATACGAGAACTTACTGTTCAGGTCGCAGAGTAGCGATTGCAGCTTCCTCTTCCATGACTCCTCGTCAGCAGCGTGTCGCTCTTCGACCCACCGGAACTGGGCCAATTGGAGCATGAGATCCGAGTTGCTTTTCTTCAGCGTCTCGCACTCCATCTCAAGGGCCCTTTGCTTAGCCTTGGCGGCCGCCTCCAACTTATCCTTCTCGGCGGCTATGTCTATGACGTCCTGAAGGGCAGCCCTTAACTGGACCTGCATCACCTCCAGCTCGGTGGTGTGTTGGCTCTTGAGCTCTACGGCTTGGCTTTCCAATTGCTGCTGCAACTCGGCGGGTTTCACACAGTCAAGATGCTCTTCACGAAATTTCTTGTAATCTTCTGCGGAGGAGAAGGGCATGGTCAGCAAATAGCAGAGAAGAAGGAGGAGAACAAGCCGAGAAGACGCCAACTTACCTTCCAACTCCTTAATGGTGGTCTCGGCATTTTCAACAAAGACGTGACAGTGCTTGTGCTCATCTGTCAGCGCCGCGATCTTGCCTACAGAGTACAAGGAATTAGAGCAGAAAGCAAAAACGGGCGTAAACACAAAACGCATGAACCAAATAGCTAGAAGCTTACTCTCGAGCTCGGAAAGTTGAAGGGTACGAGCTAGGGCCTCCTTCTCGGTCACAGCATCGCTTTTGCGTTCCGCTTCGTAGGCCTCAAGGCGTCGTTTCGCGATGCTATGATTCCAAAGCAGATGCCGATAGAGGGTCGTTCTCTTCAAAAGGCTATTCTGAGAAGCAGAAAGAAAAGGAGTTAGACAATGTTTTGAAGATTTTACCCGAGAAGACGGCAACTCGGTTGAGTACCCGCCTACTCAGCCCGAATCTCGGGGACTGGGTGATGTATAAGAAGAAGAAGAAGAATAGAAGAGAAGAAAAGTGCAACTCGGAACAGGCAAGCAAAACTTACCGCATAGGTTTGCTCGAGGTCCTCTGCAGCTTTGCGGTGGACGAACAGCTTCGCGGCAAGAGTGCTGGTGGCAGACGAGATGGTCATGGGATTGTAGCCCATGTCCGCCTTGTTCCAGTCGGTGCGCCAGTGGTCCAGCTTGCCCAAGGCCAGGCCATTCCAGGACTCGTTGCCGAGGAACGCGCTATTCCACTCAGCGTCAATAAAGCCTACCCGGTCGATTATCTGCTCGAGCCCCTTGGACACCACCTCGGTCTCCTGGATCTCGCGTGAGAAAATTGAAAGGACCTTGTCCTTGGCCGGCAGCTTGGAATCCACAGCCTGGGTCTGTTTGCCTTTTGTGTGAGCGAGCTGCTTCTCGGTCTTGTTCAGACCAATGCCATACTGTTTGCTCATCTGCACCATGTAAGGCGGGAAGATAGGCGGATCTTGAACGCTTGATCCTGCGGCTGCGCCTGCAGCGCTGCCGGAAGCACCAATGGTGAGCTGCCCACTCTTCGCGGCAGGCTTCGCAGTTGGTTTAGGTGGCGGCATCACGGCAGAATCTTGAGCAGCGCCACGCGAGGGATTCCTGCGGACGGGGGCGTCTGGCTGGGCAGCTTGCTTCTCGGCGGCCTTCTTCTCGGCAGCTTGCTTCTTGACAGTTTTCTTCTCGGCAGCTTGCTTCTCGACAGCTTTCTTCTCAGCAGCCTTCTTCTCGGCTGCATCTTTCTTGCCAGTAGCATCGGAAGCCGTTTTCTTTGTGGTCTGCTTGGCTGGAGGGCTGGCTGTGGTCTTGGTCTTCTTCACGGGCGAGGAGCTTGGCGCAGTAGGAGGAGCAGCCTGTTGCGTAGGCGGCGCAGAGGGCTGGCTACCCGGCGTCGCGTCCGGCTGCGCTTGGCTCTGCGGGTCATGCTCCACCGCAGTTGTCTCAACCCGCTGCTCAACAGTGGGATCTGGTTATTCGTCTACCCGCGGCTGGGCCGCGGGGTCATCTCGGGCAGCAGCATCAGTGTCCTGCTGCTCCTGGCTCTCTTCCTGCCGCTCAAGGGCGGCACGATCTTGATGCTTGGTGGCTGGTTCTGTGTTCTCCCCAGCTGTGGCTGCTGGGGGAGAAGGGGGTCTCTCGTCGTGAGCAGCATCCTGCGCTTGTTGTTCCGCGCGGGCCTGCGGCTCCTGCTCGGCGTCCTGGCTACCAGTGTCCATGCCCTGGACGTTGGTGTCGTCTTCGTCTTCACCCTTCACGGGAGAGGGCGCACGCGCCTCGTCCCGTGCCGTGGTCTCGTCCTCATCA
Source organism: Alopecurus myosuroides (assembly GCA_028641055.1). Classification (NCBI taxonomy): domain Eukaryota; kingdom Viridiplantae; phylum Streptophyta; class Magnoliopsida; order Poales; family Poaceae; genus Alopecurus; species Alopecurus myosuroides. Next base: position 11,698 of record JAPCYS010001455.1, read on the forward strand.
GAGAGATCGATGAGTTCGTCAATGTCGATGGCGGATCTCTTCTTGGATTTGGTGGGAGCGGCAGCAGCGTCAGCGTCCAAGGGGGCGCTGAAGAGAAAAAGGAGTTCAAGAAAGGAAGGGGGAAAGAAGAAATCGGGAAGCAGCAGTGGAATAAGGGATTCAGGAAAAGCAACGACAACAGATTACTACTTGGAAGAAAATAACTTACCCTGCACGAGAAGGGGGTGGCCGTCTCCCAGAGACCTTCTTGGTCTTCTTCTCGCCTTTCTTGGCCTTCTTGGCGGTGGGCTCCTGGGCACTGCTGCCCGCCCTCTTTCGAGTGGTGGGAGCAGCAACCGCAAGCGGATCGACGTCGAGGGCGTCCTCGTCTTCTTCCTCAGCATCAATATCATTTGTAGAGTTGAGGAGAAGAAAACAATTGAAAAACAGAAAGAAACTAAGTTGCGCTACTCGTGACCAAAAAGGTGAACTCGGTCACCTTCGTCGTTGTCTTCGGACCAGTCCCGAATGGACGCGTCGACATGATGCTTACCCGGCTGGACGGCATGAGGGATACAGAGGGTGTCCGCGGTGTCGTAGGAGACCTCGTCGTCCTCCTTTCGATCTTCGTGCCAGTTGGCCTCGAAGCGCTCCTCGCTCTCAGCGAGCTGGCGAGCAAGGCGCTGGAGATATAAGTGAGCAACACGAATCAGTTGAGTAGCGTAAGGGATTCTACCCGGGACGGGATGCAAGCACAAAGCATAATAGAGTAAGCGTCCTACTCAACGAGGCGTGCAAACACAAAGCACATGAAGCCTAACAGGATAGTAGCAAGTGTTCTACTCGGCATGTAGTGCAAACATAAAGCACATGAAGCCTAAAGAGATACGGCTAAGTGTCCTACTCGGCACAGAGTGCAGATACTAAGCACACCAAGCTAAGAAGGCTATCTACTCGGAATCAATATGCAGGAAACAGGATGAGAAGTACTAACCCGCTTGATTGGCTTCGTGCGGCTGTACGGCACAAAGCCGTACTGCCAGTGGTCGTTGAGGCCGGTGCTCATGATGGAGCGCGCCCAGACGGCCACATCCGCATTGCTGAGCTCGAACGTGGTCGTCCGGGTGCAATCTCTATTGCCGCCCATGTAGCACATGAGGTGTGCGCGGCGCTGCAGCGGGAGCACTCGCCTGGAAATCCAGCAGGCGATGGGGTCATCGTTCTTGAGTCCCTTTTCCTTCAGCTGGGCGAGGCGCGTGTTGATCTGCTTGATGTCACCTTCTAGCGCCGGCTTGAACCCCCAATTCTGCCCGGTAGGAGTCGAATTGGTCCACCGAGGGAGATTGATCTGGTCCACAGGGGGCTCGCCTTCCTTGACAGAGATGTTCTTCACGTAGAAGAAGGTTCTCTGCCATTTGCGCACGGAGTCGAGGCCCTTGACGCACGGATGGCTGGTCCCGCTGCGCTGCACCGTCATGGCGCTGCCGGTCTCGGTCAATGCCGCGGCCACTATCTGTGCTACCCGGCTTGGCCTTGCTCTACTTCCTGAAGAAGAAGTAGCGCGCCCAGGTCATCGGCGTGGGGAGCACGCCCAGGAACGCCTCGCACACCACGGCGTGGTATGCGAGCATCACCATTGCATTGGGCGGCAGGTGATGCGGCTGGATTCCGAAATGGTTGAGGAAGGAGCGGAAGAAATCTGATACTGGTAGCCCGAATCCCCGCGCGAAGTGCGCGAGGAACACCACGTGCTCGTCCGCCTCCGGAGTAGGGACGAGCTCGCCATTGGGATGCCGGCAGCGGACGCCGGGAGGAACTCGCCGGGTGTTCACCAGCCACCGGCACTCGTCTGCCGTGACGTTGGATCTAGGCCACCCGGCGCGGGCGTCATCGTCGCGAGCCATCGAGCAGGAGAAGAAATTTGATGGTGATTTGGTGGAATTTGGCGGAAAGGACTGGCCTTTCGGCGCTGTGAGATGCGCGGCGGCGAAGAGCTCGGTGGCGGCGGAGAAAGGAAGGGGCAAAGGGAGAATGAAGGCAGGAGGGGGAAGAAGGAGTTACCGAGGGGGTATTTATATTTCCCCTCGGGTTGCCGTTACAATCGGAGATAGTGGGATCAGTTACGCACGGAGATCGTGCGGCGTGGGGTGCGTGGGCCGGTTAGAAACGCACACAGCACAGTTGGCGCGCGTAACGGCCGCATTCGATCCCACGACGCGATCGTGGGTAATTACTGCACTTGATGGGACCTAACGGGCTAGTGGGACCAGGCCGTGAAAACTGGGCGCGTGGCCCTTTCAGATCCCGGGCACCGAGGCGTCGGGGGTGTGGTAGCGTGACACGTGCCCAGTTGCAGTACAAAAAGCCAGATTTTGCTCTGCCACGCAGAGATTCTGATTGGAAATTTCGCTAAGTCTTTTTACTCGGCAACAGAGAAGAGAAGTGGTTCTATTCGGAAAAGAGGAAGCTCGAGACAAGGTTAAGGGCTACTCAGAGGTTCTACTCAGCAACCTAAGGATCAAAGGCAAGATTGGGTTTTAAGCTGGCAGAGCCCAGTGAACAAGTTCGCAGGACTCTACCAGCTTCGGGGACTAATGTCGGGGGGTTACCCCCGAGTAGGGTAAAGGCAAGTGCTAAGGGCAAGATCAGAAGAGACGTTCGGCAGAGTAACTGGCTACCCGGTACTCGCTACCCGGTCGACTGCTATTCGGCCGTACACACTGATGGCCAGGAGGAAGAATCAATGGAGTTATTCTCCTCCGAGTAGAGGAAGTGGTCCGTGTAGAAAAGGCGGTCTCCTACTCGGGCCAGAAGTCAAAGGAGCCGTTCTGACACAGAATCCCGCGTATCATGGGTCCGTACTGAGGCACTGTTCATCTGCAGAGCGCGTGCTTATCCGCGCCAGGGTGTCAGCAGGGCGTCGCAGGTTAGGGGGGACCTACCCCATGACAGTGTCAGTGATAACAGATCAGTTTCTCGGTTTTGCGGAACGACTTTACACACGGAGACGAACTTGGAAGCCAAAGCTGTCAGCGAGAAGCTGGAAGTGTACAGTGTGCACACAATGTCGACATCTTGGCTGTATCCGGCTGGGCACCAGTATATAAGGTGCCCTGCCTCCTCCTGCGTGAGGGACGACACAACTAAGGGCTATAGTCACCTAGAGAGGAGAGTGGCTACTCGGTCGTAAGCATCATTTGTACTGTGGCTACTCGGCGAGACACGAATATAAAGAGAGAAAGGCAGGAGTAGGGGTTTTACCTCCACACGAGGGCCCTGAACCTGGGTAAATCTTGTTGTTTGCAGTGCTAGCTTCATACTCACGCGGATACTCGCTGCGTGATCCCTTCCCGAGCGCCTCCAGCGTCCTTCGTCCCCACAACTTTAGCCATCCTATGGCATCTGCCGTGACACCACCACGACAATACTATACCTAGAATAGACTAGATTTACAAGTGGAATTACACGATGTAACAGGCAGCAGGTTTCAGACGCACTCTTTTCCTATCCAGGGTACCTAAGGGGACTGGAGGGTTTTTAATGAGGTGGCCTGCTGACCTAACTTTTCTCATATCAATAAAGAGATGGTTCAACAGTATCTTGTTTCTTTCCTATGTATTTTTTGTTAAGTTTTTTATATTCCTGTTGTTTTTCTATTTTTCTTCCAGGTAAGTACTATTTATTGTTCTTAGTATATTAGTTTCTCTAGTAAACTGCATATATCTAGGTCTTGGGGGCTGATTGCTTGAATAGCACAGTTGCAAACTCAAAGACCCGGCCACGATGCCATTGAGTTATAAGGGCCGATTACTTGTAATAAGTACGGCTGCAAGCTTATAACCGGACAAAGGAGCCAAACTTTCTTGACTTTTCTTGCTTAAGCTTGATGTGACTCGCACTAAGTGGCATGTTTTGCTAGCGTATGATTATAATCAGTCATGATGCCCAATGGGACTTGCCTGACCCTGTCTTCGTACAGCTGTAGCAACATTGATTATCCACGTGAAAGCCGGCTTACAGTAGAAGAAGGTCAAAAGGGTCATCTAAACCACAAGTTATGCAGAGTACAAGGTTAATAGCCGGAAACTCAAAGTATATTAAGCATAACTTCAAGTCCTATGTGAAACGGCTCTAGGTTTTGGGCTTAGTAGTAACAATTTGTTCCTTTCGAAAGACCCAACACCCTAGACTCGGAATTTCGGGCCTTGGGGACTTGGGAATTTGAAAAAAGAAAACAAATTATCTAGCTATTCAGCTCAAAAACCCAAAAATCCGAGTCTTGGGGACTTGGGGACTTAGAAAAAGTCCACTAGTCAAAACCCACGAGACCCGGAAACCGAGTCTCACAAAAGGAACCATAGGAGAAAGTCGGAAAATCAGGGATGAAAAAGCTCAAAGTTAAGAAATATCAAATTCAAGCAAAAGGCCAGAAGGGTCACGAAATATATTAAGGTTTTAAATGTATTACAAACCAGGATAGTAGTATCATAAAGTGTACAGGCGCACTATCAAAAGAATAATTGTTTTAATAAGGCCCATTGGCCGAATAAAGTGTTTGAGACGGTTGCCGATAAAGAGTTCACTCGGCCTCTTGGGCCGAGTCGTCCATCTTACCCTTGCCCTTGGCAGCCGGGTCTTGTTCCTTGCCTTGTTTTTTAGCCGTCTTTGCGGCAGCAGCACCCGGGTCAGCAGTAGTGACGGCCCGCGCGGGAGGAGGAACAACCGACGTGGAGATAGCAGGCGCAGAATCGGCCTCAGCCTTCTTCTTTGCGGCCTCTTCCCTCGCCTGAGAAGCCTCCGCCTTCCACCGTGCCAGCATGTCATACGGCTTTGGAAGATCCGACTTAATTGCCTTATCGTCAGCATCGTATGGTGGAACAATCGAGCTGACGTCCAGACTATCGGCAATAATACTGGCCGAGTGACGAACCTCCTTCTGGATAGCCTTGAAGTTTTTTGCTGAGAACCTGGAGCCGTCATGGTTGAACTCTGGAAACCCGCCTACGACCTTTGCCGGCTCAAGTTTTGGAAAATATGCCTTAGCCAGTGCAAGCCCCCGGGTTACTCCAACCCGGCAGGACGAGCGTTTCCAGTGCTCGATCCACTCGGGGATAGTGGAGCACGCGTCAAGCAGTGTCTTCAAGCTACCATGTCCAACACCCGGCCACTTCAAATCCTGAAGAATCCATTTGGTTCCGGCACAGAGCTGCCGGATCATGCTCTTTATGGCTTTCAGTTTTGCTATGTCATCTTCATCCGGAGTTGCATCATCCGGACCTGCAGAAAATAGAAAAAAGCTTTAAGTAAGGAAATCCGACTATTTATCAGAATGAGAATCCGGGTTATAGTTATTAAGTTAGGAATAGTTACCAGTCAAAGCATGATATGTGTCGGCAATCTGAACAGAAAGCTTGGTCAATTCATCTTCTGCTGCATGAGCCCTCTTTCTATATTTCCTTGCAAGTTTCCCTGTCCTCTTGGCATCAGCTTCAGCCGACTCACGCAGAGTCGCCTCCGTCTCGAGGAGTTTGGTGGCCTTCGCCAATGCTTTCTCAGAGTGGGTTACGAAGGCCTGCGTGGAAACACAAGGAAGGGTTAGATGGATAAAAGCAAAACTATCAGTTGGATACACTATGAAAGTTCCAAGCAAATTATCAATAAATTCACTCGGAACTTGGGGACTAGACAAATATACAGGCAATATTACTCGGATTTACCTCATGTTTGGCTATCAAGGCTTCTAGGACATTTTCTTCATCAGCCCTCAAGGTGTGCAGGGCGTCGAGCATCTGGGTAAAGGTCATATCTTCGGGCTTGGTACCGGAAGAGCCAGCGGCCTGATCACTCGGAGGAGGAACCTTCTCCGGCTTTGGGGTCGAGACCCGGGCTGCCTGGGTGTCAGGATTGGGAGTGCCTATCCTCGTGTCCAGGATCTCGACGTCGTCATCCTCAGGTTCCTCAGATGGCTTGGGAGACCCGGCTTCCTGCCGGGCCGAGTCTGTCAGGGTGTCTTGTTCTTGGTTTTCTTCACCAGCACCGCCAGTTGCGGCGTCCATATCATCAACCGGCCCTTCAGTCTCCCGGTTATCCGTGTCCATGTTATCCAGGTCACTGATCGAGACCTGGGCGCTAAGGAAAGAAAAGAGAAGTGGTTAGTAGCAAAAAGTGAAGGTTATCAAAAGGACTAGTATATCGCTTAGCAGGAAATATAACTTACCCGGCATTCACCACAAAATCCGCCGGAAGCTCTCTGCTAGACGCGGACGAGGCTGTTACAGAATCCGAGAGTGAGACCCGGAACTATCCGGCTAATGGATGATTGGGGGAAGGATGTCTTTGAGGTGAGTTGCAGGGATGAGATGGAGAAGTACCAGTGCGACGAGCTGGGGACGTGGGAATACCCGGGTTGAGGGGATCGTCACCCGGGGAATTCCGGGTTACCCTGCGCTTGGTCGGAGGCGGGTCCTTCAAGTGTGGCGAATTGAAAAATTGTCGGTTAAGTTCGCTCATATTATCAAAAGAATAGGGTTGGGAGGTCATGGAGGAATATGGAACCTTGAAAACAACCCCTCGGGTTTTCCTCTTGGCTCCGACCTCAACTTCCGGCTCGGCCTCGCTTTTATCGCTCTCGGTTTCTTCCGGGTCTTCTTTGTCGTCCTTGTCATCCTTATCATCCATCCCTGAAAGGCACAAATACATAGTCGGAAAAAGAGAAAAAATGGGAAAGCAAAGTAATAGAGGTTAAGATGATTGAAACCCGAATGATACCTTCATCGGTGTCAGCCGGCTCTTCTTCCTCTTCCGGGTTCCCGGAGTTGGGGGGGTCTCGATGTTCCAAAAAGCATTATAAGCCTGAGATAAAGGCATAAAAGTGAGAGTTAGTAGTTGTATCAAGTAAAAGTACAAGAGTAAGTGAATAAGTGTCGGATCTTACCGCTGGAGCCGGGTTGTCCCGAGTGAACGGCGCTAACCCGGCTATATTTTTGATCACTTCCACCTTCTCAGTCAGGAAGCTCTTGATGATCTTGTTCGTGTCGCCAGCCGGGTAATTCCTTGAAGAATAACGGAGCGCATCCGTGACATGCCCCGAGTACTCGCACATCAATTTGGGACGAATGGAGTTGGGCTGAATCCGGAAATCTACCCAAGTCTTAACCAAATTAAGCCCAAGGAGACCCTGGGCGGAAAGGACGGCTATCTTGGCTAGGTGGGGCAGGATGGACTCTCTGTCTGACTCAGAGGCGAAGGCATTAAAGGTATCAGAAAGATCGAGGAGCCCCTGAGAGTAACCCGGCAGTTTCTTTTCGTCGGGTGGGGAGATTTTTCGGCAGTAGAAAAAGGATTTTTGCCAATGCTTAACATGGGAGTTAAGGCTCAAAGTCGGCATTGGCGAATTCTTGCGCCGTTGGATAGAAACCCCTCCGCAGGCCAAGAGGGCCCCGTCACCGCTTTCGCGGCACGGTTTGCATTGGAATAATTCGATAAATAAGGCAAGGTTCGGGGGGATGCACAAGTAAGACTCGCAAAGGACGATTAAGTGAGTTATATTCAACATAGAGTTAGGCCCTATGTCGAAGACTCGGAGGCCGTAATGGCTGAGGACTTCGCGGAAAAAAGAGTGACCCGGGGGACGGAATCCCCGGATCACGTGCTCTACGAAACATATTACCTCATTTTGACCAGGGGATGGCCGGGTCTCGTCACCCGGAACACGCCAATGGATCTACTTTTGAGGAGGGAGGACGCCTGATTCGGCGAGCTCCTCCAGCTTGGCCTGGGTCACGGTGGACCTAGCCCAGTTGGCGGAAATGGCTTGGGTCGTCTTTGGCTTTGCCGGCTGTTTGCCCTTGTTCTTGGGAGCCATTTGCTCGGTCTGCAAAATACGAGGCAAAGAGTACAAAACATGAGTAATTAAGACCCGGAAACTACAGGTTATCCGAGTATCAATAAGAAGTACGAAAACTACAGGTTATCCGAGTATCAATAAGCAGTACGGAAACTATGAGTTATCCGAGTATCAACAAGCAGTATCGACTAGCAGTACGGAAATTGCGGGTTGTCCAAGTATCAGTGAGTAATTGTGAAAGAGGGTTGGTTATCTGGTTACCTAGAGAGTAAATGAGAAATCCGGAAACAGTGGATTACCCGGGTATCGAAAGAACGAATACGGAAAATCTTGACAGACAACTTCTAGATTGGAAAATTTGCAGAGAAACTTGCGGAGAAACTAATGGTTACGGGAGGCAGGAGAGTGTTATTGGATCTATCATTGAGCAATTAGACAAGAAAGAGAGTAGTTGAGAAATCTAAATCGGTGCGGAGTGAGAAAGTAGCCCACGGGCGGACCTAGATCCAGTTTAATTCGAGCGGAGAGCTTCAAGTTGAAATTCATGGAGGAAGGAATCTTACCGGCGTGATTTGGAGCAGGGCGCGGCGGCGGAAGATGGCACAGTTGAGGTGCCCCTCTGGATCTCCTGGTGGGCAGCTCGGAGGTGCGGCGGTGGCGACTGACAGCGGCGCGGCGCGGATTGAGGATGAGCGCAGGCGGCGGCGGCTCGGTCCCGGCGGCGCGTCCGTGGGCTCCGTGGTGGCGCGGCTGCGAGCTCAAGTGTGGGAGCACCGGAGGTGAAAGAGGTGAAGTGGAAATGGAACGTTGGATTAGGTTACCCCCTAAGGCGCCTATTTATAGGAGCGGGTGGAGGTGCCTAGGTTAGATGAGCGGGAGCCCCAAAATTTCAGGTGATGGGATACCCGCCCGGATTTCCTGGGATAGGCGTTAAAATACCCGTGCGCGATATCCGGAAAGGATCAGAAGCAAATCCCTTCCGTGATATTCGGACTGACCAGTGAACAAAGTGGGCCGGGTCTTTTGCATTTCCTTCGGAGCATTGACCCGGAAAAGTAAAGACCGGTTCAGAGAAAGCCAGGTTATTATATGGACCACCAGGGGAGTTAGGCCTAGCTGTTTATCAAAGCAACCTAACCCGGCCTCTATGAACTTGTATGTTTGTTATTTTTGCAGGGAATAGCATGCGCTTCAAGGAGGATCCCGTGAAGCCCAAGCTATTCTGGGGACTACTGATGGAGGGATGATAACCCGGTAGGCTAACGCCAAGGTGTAATTCGGCCTAAAGGGCGCTATGCAAGATCCGGCTTAGGGAAAAGGAGTTTCTAGAAGGCCCAAGAGTGTAGGCCTCGTAACCCGGTTTGTGGGTTCCGATAGGGAAACTTAGGGTTTGTAAGCGGTGTCCGGGTAGGATTCCGAGTATGCCTTGGACTGTAAGCCAGGGGGTCCGGATATTATATAAGCCGGCCCCTAGGGTTAGATTAAGCAGACGGTCATACAATCTCGAGATATTCGAGTATCCCTTGTAATACGAGAGTTGAGATAACATATTCAGATCGGAGACTCGGCGACTCGATTGCCGGCTACCAGATCGCATATCAGCATGGTTTCCCTTGAGCTAAACCCTCTCCCAAACACCAGAGTCGAATTGCCCCAAGATAAGTTACCCCCGGTAACGTCTGCCATGATTATCCCACGACAAGAATCAAAAGACGAATAGCGAAATTCGTCTCCTCGACCCCTCCTCTAACCGGCATGGACACAGTCCTTTGCTGGTTTGGAAGGAGAATTCAACCTCTCTCGTTCTGTGGTAGTCGGCTTATGTGTGAATACACGGGCCCAGACGACAAAATGACGGCGACGAAATCCGCCTTATCGAAGAAAGAATTCAAGAAGCGCATGAACCATCTCGTGTCTACTCGTGATCAGTACGAGGAGAGCCGACAAATGTATCACGCCGGAAACCCTGCTCCCAAGGTATGCTTTTTTTCTTTTGGGGAATTTTCTGAGTTTTTGTCGTTTCTTGGATGTTTCGATACTAATACGTTTTTTTAATTCCTTCTCAACTTCTTGATCTTCCTGCAACATAGCTTGCCACTGACGATGAACTAGTTGCGCTAAAAGCCAGCTTGCAGTCAGCTGGAGGGCGGAAACGCAAGAAGATCTCCTCTAGACAAGAGGTGATTGATCTTGAAGGAGTACCCTCGCTACTTCCAGGTAAAAAAAATCCAGATTTTCGCGTTTGTATGGCTTTTGATGCGTATCTTCTATCTCGGATTTTTAATCTCGGATTTTCATCCTTTTCTCTTTTCTAGCCTTGCCCCTGTCTCCCTGAAGGGAAAATGCAGGAAGAAACTGAAGGCTGCCGCCTCTAGGGGGCCAAAAGCATCCCCTGCAACCGCCCTAGACACTCAAGTGGCAGCTGGACAGGAAAATACGACAGCTGGGGAAGAATAACCCTTGCAGTCCAGCCGACCTATTGCATCCGACACAGATGTGCGGGAAAGGGCAGAGACTGACCAAGGCGGACCTTCAAACCTTCCAAAGGAGGAGCCAATGCCTACCTTTGACCAGAAGTTCAAGGTAAAACAATAAGACTGTTTTGACGAACTCAGATATGTTCATCCGTGGGCAAAAAGGTTTTTCGCCCGAGCCCCCTTGATTCGCGTTTGGCCAAAAGGAAGACCAATAGTACGGAATAATTACCTGTTCTCGCCTCGCCAGTTTATGCAAGACGGCATCCATCACATGGAAAATTACCTTTGCAGAATACGCCAAGAAATTCGCCGAAAACTTAAGAGGTTTGGAAAGGATGAGCAAGGTAATATCTCTAGCCCCCAAGTATTAATACAAAAACAATTCTTGTTGTTTTTGTCTTAATGCTTTTATACTTGCTTGTTTTGCCTAAGCGAACTTTTCCTTTGTATACTTTTCAGCAAACCGCCGAAAATATAAACGTGGAAGTTTTTAAGAAGCTCACCATTAAGAACCAAGAGGTAAAATCTTATCTTGGTATCCTTAATGAGAAGGACTCGGAATTGACCGAGGTCCAGAAGGAGCTGAAGGAGACAACCTGTAAGCATGCTTTCTCAATCCTTGGTTCTGTTTCTGAATTTTTCTAAGTCTTTTTCCGAGTTTTTAACCCTTCATATCTTGTTCTTCTCAGCTTCTTTGGCTAAGGCCAAAAAAAATTGCTGAGGATGCTGGCAATGCCGAAACCCTCCGCAAAGAAAACTCAGAGCTTTACAAAATGATGCAAAGCTCCAAAAAGATCTAGAGGCGAGCCAGCTGGCTCTTGGATTGGCCAACTCCCGAGCTTCCTCTCAAGATGAGAAGGATAAGAGGACTATTCGGGACCTTGATAATGCCCTCAACCAACACCTTGAAGAAGGCATTGAGATGGATAAAATTCTTGGTAACTCTTTGCACTTTTTACCAAGTTTTTTCTTACACTTTGCAGAATGCCGTCTGTTCATCCTTCTATTTTTCCTAACCTTTTTTATTTTCTTGACAGAAGGGAATCCTCTGCTGACTCGGATTGACAGAATCTGGGCTTTCGGGACTTTCGTCACCGAGCCAAAGAATGTCGGGATGCTACTTATCAACAAGTGCATTCCGGACAAAACTGGCGAATACTCGGAAGTCAGCAAACTCCTGGAGGCAATTGCCGAGGTAGCGAATCAGCGGGAGTCTTGGCTCCAATCTGTGGCCCGTGGTGGTGTGCGCATGGCCCTTGGGCTAATGCGTATGCATTACACCACCTCCAAATCCTGGTGCGTCGCCACCGGTATTCCGCAAGGATACATAGAAGCTCAGCGAGCAGAGATATTCGATTCTATCAAGGGGCATGCCTCCAAGATAGCTCGGATGGTGTCTACCTCAATGTTCTACCCGGAGGAAGAAATTCTAATGTAACATCCCAAGTATGAAAAACCACCCCTAGAATGTTTGTTTTTGTTTAATTAGAGTATTGCATCATGTCATCATATTGTTTCCATTTGTTTTCATTTGGTTTGCAGCTGTTTTACTTTGTTTTCACAATGGAAATTCAATCAATATTAAAACCTTTACTTCATACTTGTTATGTTACAACTCTCCAAATAAAATGGTTCAAATAACACTTCCATCTGTTTCCATGAAATAATAAAAAGCTCAACTATTATTTGTTCTTTAATAATCCACTTAATATAAATTGCATTCAATTCAAATTCAAATCACATGTTACAACAGCACCCAATATGGATTTATGAAATTGCCAAAACAATTTAACTCATTGTTTCTAATTAAACAATAGGGTTCCAAATAATTAAATTCTTGTTTTCAATAATTCAATCACTACTCAAATTAATTCAAATTTAAACCATTTTGCAAACAGCAAATTATTTTGAAATAATTGTAAAACAAAACTTGGCATTTGTTTGTTGATGACCTAAATAACTCACCCTAATTTTTCTAAAAATTCTACTAACTTAAAAACCCTCTATTTCTTTATATTCCATTTCCTGCAAAAAAAAAACAGAGGAAAAAAAAATAAAGAGCAAAAAAAAAATGCAGGAGAGGGGGAGAGGCAGGCCCAGCCCACCAGGCTGCAGCCCGCTCGGTCTCCCCCTACCTCCGTACGGTCGAATGACGACAGCCATGGTGGACAGCACGTGCTGCTCCACCCCACCCCTACCTCCTATATCTACTCCTCCCCATCCCTAGAAAACCCTAACCCTAGCCGCATCCGCTCCTCCCTCCTATCTCCCCACCACCGCTGCCATCGAGGGGAGCTCGCTGCCCCTTCTCTGCTGCCTCCGGCCGCCGGCTGCCGGAGCACGCCGCCGCCGTCTCCGCCACCCCCCGGCGGTGCCGCGGGCACCATTGCGAAGAGGGTAACTCCCCCGTTCCATTCTGCTACCTCCCCCCTCGATTCCCTGTTGTATGCGCCTCAATTTGTTCTGGCCAGTTGTGCCATCGCTGCCTGGTTCGTGCGTGTTCTACGTAAGAGAATAACAACTGCAGTGCGTTCGCTTGCAGTTCAGGTTACAGCGATGTGTTATACTCAAAAAACAATCGACCCGTATCGTTTCAACAACCAGTGCAGCAGCCTGCTGGTAGGGCGCGCGCGCAGCGAACCCACAGCTCGCGAGTTCAAGTCCCGCACCCCCACCTTTTCTGCCTTTTTCCGAATTAAATTCAGTTCAATCTCTGAACCTTAAGCCCCCTCGGATGCCCTTTGTCGTGGGATAATCACGGCAGACGTTACCGGGGGTAACTGATCTTGGGGCAAGACGACACAGGCGTTTGGGAGAGGGTTTAGCTCAGAGGAAAACATGATGCAACTCGATCTGGTAGCTGGCGATCAAAGTCGCCGAGTCTCCGATCTTGATATAATAACTCAACTCTGGGATTACACTAGATGCTCGATATCAGGCGATATTGCTAGGGTTCTCCGATCTCTGTTAACTACTCCTAGGGGTCGGTTTATAAAGCACCCGTACCCCCTGGCTTACCCTCCAAAGCGCACCCTGGATCCTACCCAGACACGGCGCGCAAACCCTAACTTCCCTTTACCGTAACCCACAATCCGGGTTACTGGGCCCACAAACTTGGGCCTTCCAAAAGTTTCTTTATCCTTAGCCGGATCCTGCGCAGCGTCCTTTGGGCCGGGTTACTCCTTGGAGTTTGGCCTACCGGGTTATTATCCCTCCATCAGTAGTCCCCATAATAACTTGGGCTTCACGGATCCTTCCTTGAAGCGCTCGCTATTCCCTGCAAAGATATCAAACTCACAAGCATACGGAGGCCGGGTTAAGATGCTTTGATAGACAGCTAGGCCTTACTCCATGGTGGCCATATAGTAATCCGGGTTTTCCCCCAAACACTTTGGTTTAATTTTCCAGGTCTAAACCCTAAAAAATGTCAAGATCTCATACTCGATAACCGATCCTGATATCACGGGGTGGATCTCCTTCTCTTTTTTGTCCAGATACTTTGCTCGATACTTGGCGCATATCTCGCAGAATCCACGTAGATAGCCATTACCCCAGAATTTCCGGCTTCTGGCCGTTGAGATAGACTCACCCTCACCTTATAAATAGCACTCAGAGGGTAACCTAAAACCCATCGCTCCGCCTCGGTTTCCCCTTTCCTTCCTTGCTCCTTACACCCTCTCAACACCACCGCAAGAAGTTCGTGCTCGCCATCGAAGCAAAGCCGCCGCCGGCCGCGCTCGCCCTCGAGCCATCTCGCGCCGCCGTCAAGCTTCACCGCCGCGCCTTCGTTCCACTCGCCAAGAGTCGCGAAGGGGCATTCGATCCACGCCGTTCACCGCCGTCGCGCTAGACTCCAATATCTCCAGTAAGCCCCTTGCACTCGTTTAATTTAGCCCCGCAATTTTTCAATTCATCCAGGATTGGATCTAGGTCAACCTGTGAGTCGTTCTTCCGGTTGCATCGAATTGGATCGATTTGATGCTCGCTAACTCCTTTAACCACCTGCTTGATAACTACAACTCATCCTCCTACCATTACTAATCACCAAATCCCCCGTAAAATCGTTCGCAAATTTTCCCATCTAGATCCATTCCTCCTCGATTTTCCGCTCATTGCATTAACACCCGGAAAATCCTCCTTTTCCAGCTATTTTGCTTGCAGTAGATACATGGGCAATCATCCATCTTCCCCAAATGCTTTTCCATACGTAAGTGACCAATAATCTCCACAGTTATACTTAACACCCGGATACCTTGTAACCTCCACCTCATAGCGTGATACCCGGATAGTTCTTAGCTTCATACTTTCTTGATACCTTATACTCGGATAATCCAACACTTCCGGGTCTTATTTCCTATGCCTCTTTTTCTTGTGTTTTGCAGGTTGATCCCATGGCTCCCAAACGGCAAGGAAAACAGCCGACTCAGGCAAGGACTACCCAAACCATATCCGCCAACTGGGGGCGTTCCACAGCTACAAAGGCCAAGTTGGACGAGCTAGCCGAATTAGGAATTCTCCCTTCTCAGAAGGACATTCACTGGAGAGCGCCGGGCAACGAGACCCGGCCCACACCCCCGATAACGAGGTAATCTGCTTCGTAGAGCACGTGACCCGGGGATTCCGTCCTCCGGGTCACCCTTTCTTTAGGGAGGTCTTAAGCCATTATGGCCTCCGGGTATTCGACATAGGGCCTAACTCTATGTTGAACATTACCCACTTCATCGTTCTATCCGAGTCGTACTTGTGCATACCGCCAAGTTTGACTCTCTTCATCGAACTATTCCAGTGTAAGCCGTGCCGCGAAAGTGGTGACGGAGCACTTCTTACCTGCGGCGGGGTATCCATCCAACACCGCAAGAATTCACCGATGCCAACCCTCAATTTAAACTCCCACGTCAAACATTGGCAGCTGTCTTTCTTTTATTGCCACGATACCTCCCCAGACAGCGAAAAGAAACTGCCGGCTACTCGGAGAGCCTCCTCGAACCTTCCGAGTCTTTTAATGCCTTTGCACCAGACTTAGACAGGGAGGCGATCCTTCCCTCGTTAGCCAAGATAGCCATCCTCTCAGCCCAAGGCCTCCTTGGGCTCAATTTAGTGAAAACATGGGTTGATTTTCGGATCCAACCCAACTCCATCCGCACCAAATTGATGTGCGAGTACTCGGGGCATACCACGGATGCACTCCGATACTCCACCAAGAGCTTTGCGATCAGCGAGACCAACAAGACCATCAAGGGCTTCTTGACAGAGAAGCTAGAGGTGATAAAGGGCATCGCCGGGTTACCCCCATTTACTCGGGAAAACCCGGCTCCAGCGGTAATATCCGATATTCATAACATATTTCCACATTTTGACTTGATACGGCTTCTAACCCTTAGTCTCATTCTTTTGTCTTAGGCTGATGACCCCTTCTGGAGAGTTGGACCCTCCCCCCTTCCAGAGACCCGGAAGAAGAGGACGAGTCGGCCGATGATAGTGAAGGTATTTGCACAGAACTTGTATCATCTTTACTTGCATCATTTTCCTCCCATTTAACTTTTTCCCACGAACACACACCCGGTTCGCAGGGCTGGAGGACGAAGGTGAGACCAACGAGGATGACCCGGAGGCTACCGAATCTGATCAAGAGGCAACAGTTGGAGCCAAGAGGAAGGCCAGAGGGGCAGTGTCCAAGGTTCCTTTCTCCTCGTTATCCTCTGAACCTTACACCTTTGACGCCATGCGACGACTTAACCATCAATTATCAAACTCGTCGTGCTTGAAGGATTCTCTCCCAGCCAAACGCAGAGTAACTCGGAGCTCCCCGGGTGAAGATCCCCTTAACCCGGGCATCTCTACCTCCTCCGTCCATCGTGCCAGTGCTCCTCCGTCTCGTCCTTCCGACTCTCCTCGACGCCACCCTTCTCCTAACCATCCACGCGCCGGGCAATTCCGGGTTCCGTTAGTGGTCCCTGTGACGACTTCATCTGCTTCCAGCGGCGAGCTCCCTCCGGACTACACCGTGAATGTCGGGTAAGTTTTTGCTATATGATTTCCTTTGACGTCTGACAAGTTTCCACCACCACTGCTAACTGCCTCCTCTCATCTTTCTTTTAGCACTCAAGTCACCGTCAGTGATCCGGAAAATGTAGAGACGGATAACCATCGGGCAGAGGAGCCGACTGAGAACGTAGATGCCGCGACTGGCGGTGATACTGAGAATAACCAGGAACAAGGCCCTCTGAACAATCCACTTCACCGAGCCGCCGGATCTCCTTCCTCGTCGGAACCAGTGGACGAGGAGATCGAGGTTCTGGATACAAGGATGGGTTCTCCCAACCCGGATACTCAAACTGTCCGGGTCTCGACCCCAAGGGCGGGGAGAGCTCCCCCACCAGGCGACCAGGCTGCCGGCTCTTCCGGTACTCGACCCGAGGAACTGACGTTTGCCCAGATGCTGGAAACCTTGCGCACTTTAAGGGCTAATGAAGAAAACATCTTGGGGGCTTTAATAGCCAAACACGAGGTAAATCCGACTGACGTTGCTTGTGTCCTTATCCAGTCCCCGAGTTCCGAGTGAATTGATTCATAATTTGCTTGGGACTTTATGATACAAGCGACTGATAACCTGCCCCTCTACCCGGCTAATCCTTGTTTGCATCCATGCAGTCTTTCGTGACTCAATCTGAAGAGAATCTGGCAGACGCCACCAAGCTCATTGAAAAGGAGGTGGTTTTGCGTGAAGAAGCCGAGGCTGAGGCCAGGAGGAATAGGATGATAATGAGGAAGTATAGGAAAAGGGCTCACAAAGCAGAAGATGATCTAACAAGCCTTTCTGTCCAAATTTCTGACACGTATCGTGCTTTACTTGGTACGTTTCTTCCTCCGGGTTTATCCTTTTGATAGATAGCAAGAGTTTTCCCGACTTATGTTTCCATTTCTTCAGGCCCGGACGAAGCCATGCCGGATGAGGATGACATTGCCAGGCTGAAAACTATGAAGAGCGTTATCCGGCAGCTATGCGCCGGAACCAAATGGATCCTTCAGGAATTACGGTGGCCGGGTAAGGGACATGTCGATCTGAAGAGAATGCTGGATGCCTTCTCCACTATTCCTGAGTGGATTTGGCACTGGAAACGCTCGTCTTGCCGGGTTGGAGTAACCCGGGGGCTCGCACTTGCCAAGGCTTATTTCCCTAAGCTCGAGCTAGTGAAGCTTATGGGCGGCTTCCCGGAGTTCAAGCTTGATGGGTCCAAGTTCTCAGTGAAGGATTTTCAGTCTGTCCAGAAGGAGGTCCGTTACCCGGCCAGCGTGATCGCTGACGACCTGGACGTTGATATCCTCGTTCCTGCATATGATGCTGCTGGTGAAGCGGTTAAGTCGGATCTTCCCGAGCCGTATGATATGCTGGCTCGGTGGAAGGAGGAAGCTGCTGCGTTGAGGGCGGAGGCTGCCAAGAAGCAAGCTGAAGCCGGTTCTGCCCCCGCTACCTCAACACCGGTCGTTCCACCTCCTACGCGGGCTGGTACTACTGATCCGGGTGCTGCTGCTACCACCAATGACGGCAAGTGCAAGGCCAAGATGGACGCCGAGTGATACCTGATATTTGATGCCTCTTCTTATGATGCGCTGTTTAAACGATTATATTTTGGTTGGTGCGCCTGTGCACTTTTGATATCTTTCACCGAGATTTTGTGATGTACGATAAGGTCTTGATATACTCTTGTGCCTCTTCTGGCCTTTTAAATTTATCCACTTTTGAACTCATCTGCTCTCGATATCCGGCTTTCTTTATTGCTCCTTTTATGAAACTCGGTTTCCGAGTCTCATGGGTGTTGATAAGCGGATTTGCTTCTAAGTCCCCAAGTCCCCAAGACTCGGATATTTGGGTTTTTGGAATTCTAGCAAGTAAGCAGATTTTTCTCTTTCAAGATTTCAAATCACCCGGACCCGGATCTCCAAGTATAGGACACGTGATCTTGAAAGGAGAACGAGTTGCCTGCTGCTAGATTCACAAAGATCCCTGAGTCGTTTCACATATGATTTGAAGTTATGCTTAATAATCGTTGAGTTTCCAGATGTTAGCCTTGTACTCTGCATAACTTGTGGTTTAGATGACCCTTTTGACTATCTTGTACTGTAAGCCGGCTTTCGCGTGGATACCATGTTGTTACATCTATACGAAAACGTGGCCAGTCAAGCCCCGTCGGGTTTCATGGCTGACTGTAATCGTAAGCGAACAAATCATGCCACTTTAGTGCGAGTCACATCGAGCTTAAGTAAGAATAGCCAAGAAATTTGGATTTCTTTGTCCGGTTATAAGATTGTAGCCGTACTCGTTTGCAAGTAATCGGCCCTTATAACTCATAGGCATCATGGCCGGGTCTTTGAGTTCGTAACTGTGCTATTCAAGCGACCAGCCCCCAAGACCTAAATATACGCATCATACTGAGAGTACGGAACCTGATAATAATCATCTCTTTTCTTGATAATTACCTCTTTACTTGATATGAAAAACCTAGGTCAGCAAGCCGCCTCATTAAAAACCCGTCCAGTCCCCAAGGGTACCCTGGATAGGAAAAGAGTACGTCTGAAAACCTGCTGCCTGTTACATCGTTCAATTCCATATGCCAACACAATTTTTGCTAAGTATAATATGGACGTAGCTGAGCCACGTTCCACGGTCTGTCTCTTTCTTGCATAGATGAAGTGGTATGAGCAGTGTCATTAACTGTGGTCGACTCTTCCCTTGCATCTATCAAGTAATATGACCCATTATGCAAATTCCGGCTTACGATAAACGGTCCTTCCCATGGTGGTGATAACTTGTGCTTTCCTTCGTTCGACTGTACCAGGCGCGGAACCAGGTCTCCTTCCTGGAAGACCCGGGTTTTCACGTGCCGGCTATGATACCTTCGTAAATCCTGCTGATATATGGCTGATCTTTCCAGGGCTTGTTCCCTTTGCTCTTTTAACATATCCACGGCGTCCTGCCGGGTCTTTTCATTCTCCACTTCGACGTATGCTGATACTCGTGGTGAATCATGAATAATATCACTCGGTAGTACTGCCTCCGCGCCATAGACCATGAAGAAGAGTGTCATCTGAGTAGATCTATTAGGCGTAGTATTGATACCCCAAACCACAGAAGGAAGTTCTTCGACCCATGCGCCAGCTGCCCTGATACAGGGGACTTGTAATCGTGGTTTTAATCCGCGAAGCAATTCTTGGTTTGCCCTCTCCACTTGTCCATTGGCCTGCGGGTGAGCCACTGATGCAACATCAAGCTAGATTCCACTGTTGCCACAGAACTTCTCCATCTCACCAAGGGACGTGTTGGTTCCATTGTCGGTAATTATGCTGTGGGGATACCCGAACCGGTAGATAATCCTTTTCAGGAACTTGACTGTTGTGGCTGATTCGCAATTAGTAACTGGCATAACCTCAACCCACTTGGTAAACTTATCAATAGCCACCAAAAGATGTGTCTTCTTGCATGGTGACATATGAAAGGGGCCAACCATGTCCATACCCCAGACAGCGAACGACCAAGTTAACGGGATGGTCCGCAACTCCATAGCCGGCACATGGGTTTGGCGAGCGTATCTTTGACATCCGTCACATCTTGCTACCAATCGTTCCGCATCTGCTAGAGCCGTGAGCCAGAAAAATCCGTGTCGATAAGCTTTAGCCACAAGAGATCTTGTGGATGCATGATGTCCACATTCGCCTTCATGGATTTCCTTGAGAATCTGTCGGCCTTCTTCTGGCGCTACGCAGCGCAAAAGACCCCTGCTGCGCTTCTCTTATATAATTCCCCATTGATGATAGAATATCCCTTCGCTCGCCTCAAAATTTGCCTTGCTAATACCTCCTGCTGCGGTAACTCGCCTCGCGATAGGTAGGCCAAAAACGGTTCTGTCCACTCGGGAATAGTACGTACAGTGGCCACAAGTCCTGAATCCGGGTCTTGATTCGCCAATTCCTCCTCTGACTCGGTTTTAACTGATGGTCGCCATAATTCGTCCAAGAAAACGTTAGGTGGAACCGGCTCTCTGCGCGAGCCGAGTCTAGCGAGTGCGTCGGCTGCCTCATTCTTTCTTCTGTCTATATGCTCCACCTCATACCCGGAAAAACATCCTGCAACCCTATCAACTTCCCTGCGGTATGCTGCCATAGTTGCGTCCTTTCTATCCCAAGTTCCTGACACCTGCTGTACCACAAGGTCCGAATCTCCGAAGCATCATATCCTCTTGACGTTCATCTCCTTGGCTGCCTTTAAGCCGTGCAATAGGGCCTCATACTCGGCCACGTTGTTGGAACAGTCAAAGTGAATTTGTAGTACGTAACTTAATTTATCTCCTTTGGGTGACGTTAGCACCACTCCAGCTCCTGATCCCTCGTATTGCTTAGATCCATCGAAGTGCATGATCCATGACTCGGTTTGGAACCGTTGTAGTCATGCCTGTATGTGTCCAGACGTTAACGAAATCAATTAAAGCTTGAGATTTGATTGCTGACCTCGGTTCGTAGTTGATGTGATAATCCCCCATCTCTATCGCTCATTTGGCTATTCTTCCTGTCGCGTCCGAGTTTCTGATGATATCCGACATTGGTATTGAACTAACCACTGTTATGGGGTGTTCTTGGAAATACGGCTTCAATTTCCGGCTAGCCATAAAGACCCGAACACCAACTTTTGCCAATGCGGATAGCGCTGCTTTGCTGATAATACCTCGCTGACGTAATAAACCGGCTCCGGACCGGGTAACCCTTCCCATCCTCTTTGCGCTCCACAACACTACTGCATTGACGGCTCGGGGGCCGGCTGCCACGTATAGCAACATAGGCTTTAGGACCCGGGGCCGCTAGTACTGGTGCTTCAGATAACTGTTTCTTTAGTGCCTCAATGCGTCATCCGCCTCTTGATCCCATACGAATTTATCTGATTTCCTCAAGAGCCGATACAAGGGTATTGCTTTTTCTCCGAGCCTGGATATGAATCGGCTCAAGGCTGCTACGCAGCCCGTGAGCTTTTGAACATGCTTCAAATTTTCCGGCTTTTTCAGACTCTGGATGGCCTTGATTTTGTCCGGGTTTACCTCGATTCCTCTCTCGGAAACGATAAAGCCGAGTAATTTCCCGTTGGAACTCCGAACACGCACTTTCGGGTTAAGCTTCATCTGATACCTCCTCAACTTTTTGAACGTCTCCTTTAGATCATCGATAAATGTCTCCGCCTTCCTGGTCTTGATAACCACATCATCCACATAGGCATGGACGTTGCGTCCAATTTGGTCCTCAAAGCACTTTTGAATACACCGTTGGTAAGTTGCGCCGGCGTTCTTCAATCCAAACGTCATAGTTTTATAACAGAAGGCCCCAAAAGGGGTTATGAATGATGTTTTCTCCCAATCCTCCCTCTTGAGCTTAATCTGATGATACCCGGAATATGCGTCCAGAAAGCACAATAGATTGCTTCCAGCTACTGCTATAATCTGATCTATCCTTGGTAGTGCGAACGGATCCTTTGGGCAATGTTTGTTGAGACTCGTAAAATCAATGCACATCCTCCACTCATTGGTCTTTTTCATCACTAGAACTGGGTTTGCCAGCCAATCCGGGTGAAATACTTCCATGATAAAGCCGGCTGCCAATAGCCGAGCGATCTCTTCGCCTATAGCCTTCCTTCTTTCCTCATTCATCTTCCTCAAACCCTGCTTCACGGGCCTGGACTTGGGATCTACATGCAAACTGTGCTCGGCCAGCTCTGTAGGGATACCCGGCATGTCGCTAGGTGTCCAGGCGAACACGTCTGCATTTGAACGAATAAACTCCACAAGTGCCTTCTCCTGCTCTTTTCCCAAATTAGACCCTATGGTAAATTGCTTAGTGGAATCACCTTCGACAAAATCTATCTTCTTGGTGTCTTGCGCTGCCTTGAATTTTGCTCTCTCGTCCTCAGTATTCGGCTTTTCAAGGCTGTTCTATCATCCGGATTTACTTGAGACCGGTAATATTCGAGTTCTTCCTTTCTGCACGCTTGCTCGGCCATTACTGAATCTCCTTCATCACACTCAGCCGCTATATCCCGGTTCCCATGTATGGTGATAGTCCGTTTGGGACCCAGGATTTTTAGCTGCAAATACACATAACACGGCCTAGCCATGAATTTGCATAAGCGGTCTTCCAAACAGCGCGTGATAAGGACTGCGCAATTTGACCACCTCGAACGTGAGCCACTCAACTCGATAATTATCCGTCGATTCTCCGAAAGAAACCTCCAAGGTGATCTTCCCTCGGGGCTCGCCGAGTGACCCGGCACGATCCCATGAAATTGTCGAACTTTTCTGTAACTGGGACTCTTTGAGACTCATGCGTAAGAAGGTTTCCCAATAAAGGATGTTGATGCTACTTCCACCGTCCATCAGGACCCTTTTCAGTTCGTAACCATTAACCTGTGGAGCAACCACCAATGCCAAGACTCCTGGACGCTCTACTCTTTCCGGTGATCTCTTCTACTCCACGTTACTCTTGCTTCCGCCCATCTAAGGTATCCCGGCGCAGCCGAGGAAACCGAGTTTACCGCTTGCTTTAATGTCTCTTTGTTCCTGCTAGAAGTTCCTGTAGTATGCACATGATATTGTCCTTTAAATCAGGCGTACGTACCATACCGATGAAGATGTTAATCCGGCCGATCGTCACCGTAGATCCGGACTCGAGGTGATCCGACTCTGGCCCCCAGCCGGAATCGTCCACCATCTTTTTCCTTTGTGGTCGATGTAGATCTCGCCCACGACAAGATTCTCCATGTTCTTCCGAGTTTCTCCCGTGATGTAAACACCTTTGGACGCAGGCCCCACGGTGGGCGCCAACTGTCGTGGGATAATCACGGCAGACGTTACCGGGGGTAACTGATCTTGGGGCAAGACGACACAGGTTTGCGAGAGGGTTTAGCTCAGAGGAAAACATGATGCAACTCGATCTGGTAGCTGGCGATCAAAGTCGCCGAGTCTCCGATCTTTATATAAACTCAACTCTGGGATTACACTAGATGCTCGATATCAGGCGATATTGCTAGGGTTCTCCGATCTCTCTTAACTACCTAGGGGTCGTTTATAAAGCACCCGTACCCCCTGGCTTACCCCCAAAGCGCACCTGGATCCTACCCGGACACGGCGCACAAACCCTAACTTCCCTTTACCGTAACCCACAATTCGGGTTACTGGGCCCACAAACTTGGGCCTTCAAAAGTTTCTTATCCTTAGCCGGATCATGTGCACCGTCTTTGGGCCGGGTTACTACTTGGAGTTTGGCCTACCGGGTTATCATCCCCCATCACTCAGCAAGGCTGAGGTGGCCATCTGGGCCAGGTCTATTATGCAGACCACGCTCACCGAGAACTGGGCATACGGCTTCATGCCGTATAGCCGCACCAAGAAGATCCCCCAGGTTAGTGCTCTTCTCTGCACCCTTATTATCTGTAATTGACACCGAGTAGAATTCCTCTTAGCTTCATATGCTTTGTATTTGCATGTTGTCCCGAGTAGGAACCTTTAGCTTTGTATGCTTTATGTTTGCATGTTGTTCCGAGTAAACTCACTTAGCTTAAATGCTTTGTGTTTGCACGCTATCCCGAGTAGAACCACTTAGCTTAATGTGCTTTATATTGCACGCTTGTTCCGAGTATAACCACTTATCCGAGAACTCAACTCACTGTGTCTGCTTGTACCAATTAGCACATCAATCACCAGAGAGAAGAGGACAGTGAAATCTTCGAGGCCAACTAGCACGATGACAGAACTGAAGATGACGCCAAGGCATATGACACCCAAGATACCTTGTGTATCCCTCACGCCATTCAGGCCGTAAGTCCCGAGCTGAAACCTCTATTCGGATTGGTTCGAAGATGAAGAAGGTGACTTAATTCACCTTTCCGCTTACTCGCAGTCTGCTTTGCTTCCCTTCTCTTTTCCATGTTCTGAATTTTCCCTTCTTCTATGCAGAGGAGCCTGAGTTGGATGAGTTAGAGGAGCCTGTGGACGCGATTCCTGTGTCCATGGCTGCTCCCACTACCCGGAAGAGGGTTGGCAGTGGTGCACAGGCACCTCCTCCCAAGAGAACCAAGAAGAAGCCAGCCAATAAAGTCACCACTGGCCGCCGAAAACGCGTCCCTACCCTAGAGGGGTAAGTGCTTCCGAGTAACCCTGGTTCTCTGTTGTGCTTTTCCCTTCTCCCTTTTCTGCTTTCTTTCTGATCCTATTTCTTCTTCCAGCGCGCCTCTCGACGCTGATGCCACTGCTGCACCTCGTCCCAAGAAGAAAACAACCGTGCCCCGAGAGCATCTTGTAGAGCTCTCGGATGAAGATGAAAACCAGGAACCGCAGGGTAGGACGCATGCGTCCTCCCCCATTGACGAAGAGCAAGATCTCGGCGCCGAGAATGATGGCGTCGGGGATGATACCGATCCCATCTCCGATCAGCAGCAACTAGAAGCGCAGCAAACTAAGCAAGATGCTGACAACACCGAGAAGCCGCCAGCTCCCCCAGCTGCATCAGCTGGGGAGGACACCGAACAGGCTGCCGAGCAGCAGCAGGACACCACGGCCGTGGAGCGGCCAGATGCCACCACCGATCAGCAGCCAGAGACCCATGCTGCAGAACAATCCAACCCCGATGTCGAGCAGCGGGTAGAAGACGTTGCCGCCGCGCAGCACAGCGAGGATCCCGCTGCCGTGCAGCGTGCAGAGGACTCCGTGGAGGAGCCCTCCCGCGAGTACGCGGTGCGGCCGGATACCGCTGCTGCCGAGCAAGCAACCACGCCTCCAACTCGCAATGCACTTTCACCTGCCAAACAGGTGCCACCTCCTTCTCAGCCAGCCTCCCAAGTACCTCCAATAGTTCCTCCTCCTTCTCGCCAACCCCCACACCAAGCACCAAGAAGACTACGAAGTCGGGCGTCGAACCAACTCGGATGCAGCCAAAACGCGCCGCCTCACAGGCTGGACAGGCACCACTGCCCTCCAAGCCGCAAGGCGGACAGCCCGGGCAGCCAATCAAGAGCACCCCAGCTGACACTCCCTCTAAACAAGACAGCTCCTAACCCCAACATCAGCCTGGCTCCCTCCGAGGTTACCCTTGGTCCTGTCGAGAAGCTGAGTGCTGGAGCTAGCGCCAGCGGCAGCGCAAGTATCCCGAGTACTGGACAGAGCTGCAGTAGTGCCACCAAATCCAGCTGTCCAAGGAGGATAAATGGCTAGCCTCTCTCAAAGAGCGCAAAGCCGTGGGAGTCTCCAAATCCAAGGGAAAAAAGGATTATTTGGTCATCAAGGAACTTTCTTCCCGCGGCGAAGACGAGGAGGTGCTTCCCGAAGAAGGCCTTGCAACCATCTTGGACCGAGTAGGCCACATCAAGAAGGCCTGGGACAGCAAAGTGCTCGGCAACAATGCCTGGGATGGTATCGAGTTGGGGAAACTCGACCATTACCGAATAGACTGGAACAAGGCCGACATTGGCCCTGTTGGCATGACAATTGCCAGCCCTTGTAGCACCTTGGCCGGAAAGCTGTTTGTCCTGCGCAAGAACATCGAGGACATCGAGCAAACTATGTTGTAAGTGTCTCTCTCTTCCTTGCATTTTCCGAGTTGCTGATTTCTTCTTTCTCTTCTCTTCTTCTCTTAGTCATTCCCCCAGTCCCCAAGATTCGGCCGAGTAGGTGAAGACTCAACCGAGTTGACATTTACTCGGGCCAAATCTTCTAGTACTCACATTTTCCTTTGTACTCTCAGGATAGCGTCCAGAAAAGGACACAGATTTTCCGTCAGCTTCTCCGGAACCATCGCCAAGCCAGGGAGCGGAATCAAGCCCTGGAGGCTGAGAAAAGAGACAAGGATGCTATCGAGCAGCAAGCCCTGGAGCGCACCCTTAAGCTCTCTGAAATAGAGAGTAAGCTTTTAGCATCTCGGTTTATGCGTTTTGTACTTACGCCCGTTTTTTCCTTTTTTCTCAAATGTTGTCTTCTCTGCAGGCGAGCTCAAGGCTCTGGTGGAAAGGCACCAAGATTGCGAGGTCTTCGCTGCCTCTGCACAGAGCAAGATCACTGCTCAATGTTGATGTTCTTCTCGCAGAAGAATATAAGAATTTCCGGGAGCAGCACCTGCAATGCCTCACTCCTGCCGAGGATCACCAGCAAGTGCAGGCCCGGGAAGCGAGATAGAGAAGGAGCACAAGACCAAGAGAGCTGATTTCAAGAAGCTCCAAGTTGATCTCGCAGATGCACTCCAGACTGCCATCAACCACGTCCGCGAGAAGCAGGAGATCGAGAAAACAACTGCTGCCAAGAAGTGAGCACTCGAGCTGGAAATCACCATGCTCAAGGAAAGGAACCAAGCCCTCGAGGCGCAGATCACTGACTCGCGCCACGTCCATGACAAGTATCTCCAAGAAGCAGAGGACTGGAAGGTCAAGCTGGGAGCCCTGCTGGTAGACATGGAATGTGAGTTACCGCTACCCCTTTCTTCTCTTATCTCCTTCTTCTCTGCCTTCTTCTACCCGGTTTTACTTCTTCTCGGTCACCGTTTCTGACTCAACTCAGATCCTTATGCAAATATCTTCCCGTAACTCCATGTCGTGGTGGTGTCACGGCAGATGCCATAGGATGGCTAAAGTTGTGGGGACGATGGACGCTGGAGGCGCTCGGGGAGGGATCACGCAGCGAGTAGCCGCGTGAGTGTGAAGCTAGCACTGCAAACAATAAGATCTACCCAGGTTCAGGGCCCTCGTGTGGAGGTAAAACCCCTACTCCTGCCTTTCTCTCTGTATTCGAGTCTCACCTAGTAGCCACAATACAAGTGTTTCTTACAACCGAGTAGCCACTCTTCTCTCCCTGTGATGAACTAGGTCAAGAACGTGAGCCAAGTCTAGGATCCCTCGCGCAGGAGGGGGCAGGGCACCTTATATACTGGTGCCCAGCCGGATACAGCCAAGATGTCGACATTATGTGCACACTGTGCGCTTCCGGCTTCTCGCTGACAGCTTTGGCTTCCTAGTTTGTCCGGTGTGGAAAGTCGTTCCGCAGAACCGAGGAACTGATCTGTTATCACTGACACTGTCACGGGGTAGGCCCCCCCTAACCTGCGACGCCCTGCTGACACCCTGGCGCGGATAAGCACGCGCTCTGCAGATGAACAGTGCCGCAGTACGGACCCAGGATACACGGGATCCTGTGTCAGAACGGCTCCTTTGACTTTTGGCCCGAGTAGGAGACCGCCCTCTCTACTCGGACCGCTTCCTCTACCCGGAGGAGAATAACTTCCTTAATTCTTCCTCCTGGCCATCAGTGTGTACGGCCGAATAGCGGACGTCCGGGTAGCGAGTACCGGGTAGCCGCTACTCTACCAAGTGTCTCTTCTGATCTTGCCCCTTAGCACTTGCCTTTACCCTACTCGGGGGTAACCCCCCGACATTAGTCCCCGAAGCTGGTAGAGTCCTGCGAACTTGTTCACTGGGCTCTGCCAGCTTAAAAACCAATCTTGTCTTTGAACTTTAGGATACTGAGTATAACCTCCGAGTAGCCCTTGATTCTGTCTCGAGTTTCTTCTTTTCCGAATAGGGCCCTTTCTCTTCTCTGTCGCCGAGTAAAAAGACTTTGCGGAATTTCTGGAGAGAATCTGAGCGTGGCAGACCAAATCCGCCTTTCGGCAGCGCAACTGGGCACGTGTCACATTTCCGTACCCCCGACGCCTCGGTACCCGGGATCTGACAGGCCACGCGCCCAGTTTTCACGGCCTGGGCCCACTAGCCCGTTATGTCCCATCAAGCGCAGTAATTACCCACGATCACGTCGTGGGATCAATTGCGGCCGTTACACGCGCGTCCTGCGCTGTGTGCGTTTCTAACCGGCCCTCACACCCCACGCCGCACGATCTCCGTGCGTAACTGATCCCACTACCTCCAATCGTAACGGCAACCCGAGGGGAGGTATAAGTACCCCCTCGGTAACTCCTTCTTCTTCTTCCTGCCTTCATTCTCCCTTCGCCTCTTCGTTTCTCCGCCGCCACCGAGCTCTTCGCCGCCGTGCATCTCACAGCGCCGAAAGGCCAGTTCTTTCCGCCAAATTCCACCAAATCACCATCAAATTTCCTCTCCTGCCTGATGGCTCGCGACGACGACGCCCGCGCCGGGTGGGCTGGATCCAACGTCACGGCAGATGAGTGCCGGTGGCTGGTGAACACCCGGCGTCCGCTGCCGGCATCCCGATGGCGAGCTCGTCCCCACTCCGGAGGCGGACGAGCACGTGGTGTTCCTCGCGCACTTCGCGCGGGGATTCGGGCTGCCCGTGTCAGATTTCTTCCGCGGCTTCCTCGACTGTCACGACCCCGGACCCAGAGATATACATACTGTTATGTTCTCCTAGCCATGGACTCACAAGGCTTCAGGGTTACCAGCCCCGGCCGCAACAAACAACGGCAGGCAGACTGGATTCATCGGCACGTAGTCCGGATCCCCAGTCTACTACTCCTTGTATCCATGCTAGTCATAACCAACTATGCATATCAAAACGTCCACGAATCGAATGAAACTGAAGGAAACGGGACCAAAGTTATACAGAGATGCTATGTGTCCAGAAAGTGCAACAACAATCGAGGGTTACTGGGGTTACCTCGCCCCAGGCGGATCACATCGACAGGCGGGCTCGGACATGGATCATCGGCTCCACAACCCCTCGACTGCGACAACTATGCAGGCATAGCCAAAACTGTATAACAATGAGCTCGAAACCAACAACCGATCAAAGCAGTACTCTAAACAAGAAACTTGTATTAAACAGGTGTTACTAGAGTATAGCTTACAAGCAGAGGTCACACGACCCAACATTACATCAGACAACGGAAGGCAAATTATGTTGCTAATCAACAAGAACCAAAAAGGCCTAAGAGGCCGCAACATAAGGCGACGTCCCAGCCCATAGATTCCAGGCTGCTACCTGGGAACCCCAAACTACTCGTCGATGTCCACGTTGAATCACCACCAATGGAGTTCTTCTCCTGAACCAAAATTAAGCAAACCTGAGTACGGAGGTACTCAACAAGGCTTAATTAACCTATTATATATCTGCTATTTCGAAAAGGGTTTCATGAAGGCTGATTTGCGTAAAGCAATCTTGTTTTGCAAGTTGAGGAAGGAATAGCACGTCTCATAGAATATTTTCAAAACAGATGAGAAAGCTAATCAACTACTGAGATTATCATCTTCTTGTATTCCACCAAGTCCTTCTCATTCCCACACTAACTCATGCTACAAGGATCACCCCTCCCGGCATCTCCGGGGAGGCACCCTTCAATCATGGTTGACAAGTTTTAGTCATTCCGTTGAAGTTATCTATGATCACAGAATCCGTTGCCAAGTCGTCCGTAACCGTGGACACGGCTTCTCGAGGAGATTCATCCCTGCAGGGGGTACACTTTACCCACACGTACCATCCGACTCTTAACGCCACATGTACGCTCGTCCATGGAGCGCGGCAGAGGGTGGCTGGCCACGACCTTTACCTTGCTCGACCCTATCCATGAGTCAACCCAAACAGGGCCACCCCGTCAACAGGGAGTTGGCCACCTCCTGACGGCACCTGTTCTGTGAGTCGGGAACAAGATCCGTGTACGTCCATCACTTGTCCCGGTCACGCCCTAAGTTTTCTCCAAATCGTTTTCTGACTCATACGCAGATGGAAAGATCAAACTACGTGACTCATGGACGTGGCCAAACAAGTTAGTTAGTCGAGCGCGGTCTGTTAGGCCCCGCGTGTGGCTGCACGCTCAGTCTTGGCTTCGAAGGCGAGAACTCGCTCCTAGTGGCATGAACAGGACAAAACGCCACAACCCATTGTGGCCTCACATCCATGCCAGTATTTAGTCAAGTTATCAAAGGTAATACAATTCACAACAACCTGATATAAATGATTCACTATTGACCAGATTCATCAACCGGATGGATCAGATCACAACTAAGCATGGCTAAGCAAGACTCACAAGGTTTAGCGAAGCGCGCACAAACAAACCTATAGCTGCTAGGAGCAGTGGATCAGGATATCTAGGTCATGCAGTATATAGGGGAACTCTATCTACTGACATCAAATAGTTTAGAACCGCATGCAATATACGAGATTCCAAAACACTTCGAAAACCATATATGAGCAGATAAGAGGTTATGCTTGCCTTGGTTATAAGAAAACCAGATAAAGATCTTCTGGAATAAGTGCTTGACTTGTCGGTTAAGATCAAGTATTCGCCATTGAGTTATTGGCCTTCTCTTCGGAGTCACGTTCTACCGAGGGGGAAACAACACCGAAAGAGAAAAACAACAATCAATCATGGCATCGATGCAATGCACAACATGTATGCATGAGCAAGTTAATGCACTGAAATAAATCCCTAGGCATGATCGTTGGTTTGCTAGGGTTCGTATGACAATTAAACATTTTAGTGGAATTAGTCCGAAATAGACCCCGAGGGGTTTCGGGCGATTCTGGAAGTGGGTACAATTTTAGTTGCTCAAATTGGTTTGAAAACATCATAACTAGGTTGCATTTTTCATTTTGAGCATTTTGGTATATAACTTTTAATTTTCCAATTTTATTGAATAAAAACTTATTTTTCTATTTTTAAATGATTAAACAACATTAAATAAAGCCATTTTTTGGACTTTCTCAAACATATATGAAAATGACATATTCTTGTAGAGTTTATTTTTCTGATCAAATTGGTACCTCACATTTATTTTTCTGAGCTATATTTTGGGAGATATTAATTATTCAAGTTTAAGGTATTTTCTGGAATTACTTAAATAGGGGATTATGACATCAGGCTGATGTCACCATGACATCACGTTACCCTGTTCTTCACAGATTCGATCCAAATTCGAATGAATTCGTTTGCAATTGATGGAACAAACTATACAGCGAAGAAGAGGAGGTCAAGGGGAGTCGTATGGTGGCGGCGCCGCCCGGAATGGGTCGCCGGAATGCGGCCGGCGTCGAGGAACCGCGGCGGCGGACGACGGTGCTCGGTGCCGGGACGAACCAGAGGGAGAGCGGGGTGTTGGGAGGCATGGGGAGGCTCACCGCACTGCCATGAAGCGGATGGAGTGGTCGGAGACGGCAGAGGTGGCCGAAATCGACGGCGGCGTGAGGAGGATGCCGGCGGCCGGACTCGGGGAAGAAGCACCCAATTCGTGTAGCTCCGGCCTCCTTGGCCCGCGTACAGTTGTATAGAGGTAGAGGGGAGCACGGCGGTGCGAGTGGAGGCTTCAACTGCTCCGGGGAAGGCCAGAGTCAGCGGCGATTCGCGGCGGCCGGAGGCACGGTAGGGTTAGGGTTTGGTTTTTCGGGGCAGAGACAGAGAGGAAGAGCGATGGCGAGGGCAAGGTGAGGAGGAGAAGAAGGGATCGACGACCTTGGCCCTTATCTGCGCTCGAAGGCAAGCAGGACGTGGCCGCGCGGGGATGGCGGCAACGACACGCAGGAGCTCCTACTGTCAAAGGTTGAAGATGACGATTTTGCGAAAACCCCCTACTTGTTTTAAGTTTTACAGTCTAGTCCTTTTCTCTTTGAAAACAGAACAAGAACAAAGTTTTGAGGGCCTTTTTATGAACAGAAAAATTGGCAAAAATACTTTTTGAAAACCTATGAAATTTGCAAGCTCACCATGTATTTGCTTTCCAAAAATGAGATTATTTTTAGAACAAAATTTGGGTGATCACTTTAAGTGATTTTTTGGTCATTTCATTTGTTATTTCAAATGCAAAATTTTAACCAATGTTTTTATGCATGTATGAGATGACACAACACCACACACCCTTTTGTAGCAAAAATTGGATGTTACAAATCTACCCCCCTTACAAGAATCTCGTCCCGAGATTCCCGAAGGAGAAGAAAGAAGGAACACCGGTTTTGAACGATCTTCTCGAACCTTACGGTTCTCTTCTGAAGAGGTTGATCCGTAGCATCTTGAAGTATTGAATGGATACACCTTAGGTAAGAGGGAAACTCTTAGGAACCGATCTTCACGAAGATCGAGTATCTCATGGATAACTCAGGTCAAGAATGTTCATAAAGAACTTTTGAGTTAACAGGCATGAAACACATCAAGATAATGGAGGAATAAAAGATGATTTCAAGTTTTATGGACGATGGTTCTTGAAAGGATTTAGAATATGAGCTTTGCACAAGACTTTAAATCCTTTTGGGAAAGAAAGGTTGAACAACTTGTGACATAGAGGTTTCTTCAAACAGGAAACCAAGATGGAAAGTTTGGTCTTGAATATCACAATGTAATATCCGTAGACGCGGAAGAACACAAAAAAACACTGTAATCGTGCGTCGGAGAAAATTTGATACAAGATCATGTTCACTCTTCGGAGTGGACACGAAAGATAACGGAACTTTCACTCCGTCAAAACTTTGTCGAAAACTTTGTCAAGGAGCGGGATGTTACTTCACGACAGAAGATGAGTAACCACGGAATGTTGGAACACCGTAATAGGAGGTACTCTTGTCACACACCATAAAGATGAGCAACCAACAGGGATTAAAACACCGCAAGAAATAATGAATCTCTTTCCTGTTGCGTTTTAGACGTAGCAATACATCTACCACATGGTTAAGACTCCCGGGCTGAAGTGACTGACAAATTCACACAATGTGTGAGATGAACAGAAATTCAAGTACAAACAACTTGAAAAAGGAAACTGATCAAGGCGGTTACGAAACACCACGAGATGTTCTCATGATGAACTTGTTTCCACTTGAACAAAGGTTTTGGAGGTTCAACTGAGAGGTATTGGAAAGATCAACTTCCTAGTTATCTTGGACGTTCTAGATACCAAGATCAGGCTTACGGTAAGCTGTGAGTAGACCTTTAAGTGAAAGTAGAACTCCGGTTTGGAAGAACGGGGAGGAAAACTTGTTAGGATTAACCACACAAGGATTCTCACGGAGAGTGTTGTTCTTACGGATTCAAAGAGATATGACATTAGGTCTTCCGGCTAATTGTGTCAACCACCACATCAACCATGCCGGATTTTCAGAAGGACCTAATTCAATACCCTTGAGGAAACACCAACCGTCTTGGCTGCTTGAGATTCAGCTCTGGTTAGTGGGTTGAATAACTCAGACTCGGTATGTTTGATCAAAGAGGTTGCACCGGTTATCAACGGGATACATATGCTAGATTCTCAAGACATGGACTACAATGTCACACTCAAGGGGCTGAGTGAGATTGCAAAACTCATGTATTAGCAACTTGTGAAAGATGGTTGCACCTACATGGTTTACTTGCAAAGGAACACATCAGAGTCCTTGTTAGAAGGAGGTTACAGAGATAACGAAGTTCTGAAACTTCTTCTCTTTCACGGATAGTCAATCAATGGCTTGGTGTGGATGCAAACTTCTTCAAGACATGGAGGTAACGACCTACCATCTCAAGAATAGTCCACACATGCATGACCGACTTGGGATTATTCCCGAAGGAACAAGAAAACTCTTCTCGAATGCATAGCGACAACTTTCACCATAAGCACACGAACCCGAGAAAGTCACTTCGAACATCCAGAACACAGCTTCGTGATGACACAAAGATGGTTCTCAAAAGTTTCCAATATTAGTGCCAAGTGTTCAACTAGAACCTCTTGCAACTTGGAGAAATAGGAATGTCATCGATGGGCTCGACAACACACTTATCAAAAACTCCAAGGAGAAGGGTTCATATGGTACATGAACAAGGCAAAATATTGGTCAGACTGAAGAACATGAAGGTGTACTCGGGCACAACACCATGAGTGAAAACACCATCAAGATAGTCCTTGGATCTGAACTTGATCTGACAATAGCCCAAATCAAATCAAGGTAGAATTATAGCATGTCCATGAAGGAGATACTATTTAGCTTCAACACGAGGAAAACTAGATATCCCTTATAAAAGGATCAAGTTAGGCGAGCTTTTGCCTTTCAACTCTCCAAGTTGTTGTTTAAGCTCAACCAGCTAGTCCAGGATATCCAGCGCTGTTTTCTTGGAGAAAGGAGTGGTTCAAACTACCCCTCGTTTAGACATCACGGTCAGGTAACAAACCTGGTGATACTTCTAGAAAGACAACCAGAATATCACAACCTACCGGTATGTCTCGAAGTTTGAAAGGAATTATTGCTTTTCGAAGCAACTGATATGATCTTGAGAGCTTCAGCATGAATCTAACTCTCTGACCGAGGATGTGCACCAGAATGAACGGATTTGGTAACACAACCAACTTCAAACAGAGGCTGGGTGACCAGTAGTGCTAAGAAGGATACAGATGTTTCTTAGATTTTTCAAAGCAATAAGAATTGCTAGGAATATCTGATACACACCTTAATGCACAAACCCATCATTCTCAAGCACTCAGACTTGGAGAAAAGGGGAGAAGAAATGTATGAGCATCACTTCATCAATAAGGCCATGAAACACAACACAACCTATTGATATAAGAGTGTGATACTCGAAGGTAGAACAGAGTAGAAGCTGATGAAACTTATTTAATCTACGAATTACAAAACTTTGACCTGGTCCTAGAGATGAACGAGGTACTGGAGTTTGTTTCTCCTGACATCCCTAGATGGAATGTTCTGACGGAAAACAAGAGCGAATGCATTGGAAGAATCCAACACACATACGCAACTTGGTGTCCAAAACAACAGACGAAGTTTGGAAGCAACTAAGAAATAAGAACGTGCTCGGGGAATCTTGGATCACGTTTGAAAGCACAGGGTAATACTCATTTGTAAAACCCATGCTAAAACAAGAGGTGTAACAGAGTCAGGAACAAGGATATGGAATCATAAAGAACACTCTGTTGTGATCCCTTTTTGGTTCCAGTAGAGAACCTATGGCTATTGGAGCTGGGTTTACCTAGCCATCCTGAGGTAGAACGGATTCCTCAGGATTCACCGAAACAGAACTTGGGTTAAAGGTCAGCATCATGTACTGATAGCGTGAGCATCACATGGGTAAGAACCCATATGATTCAACTCACCACAATTCAGCACATTCCGGGACCTTCGGTTCAAGTCCAAGGGGTAAAAACACGACGAAAGGAGTAACTACTATCTAAGTGTCTTAAAGGACACTATGAATAGCAATCACAGAGTATCTTTCCAAGAAGACAAACTTAACTCCGGAAGAGTTTAAGTAGAGGATAAAGGATACATTCGAGATGGAAAGCAGATCTCGAGGTTCGGGATTTTGGGTCATTGGAAACATGTAGAATGTGGAATCCGGACAACTCTGAGAGATTAGGAATGGAAGGAAATCTCCCGTTTAAGAGATAACGGAACATGGAACACACACGACTCTAGAAACTTTAACACTAGGTCAACTTGGTTAAAAGAACGTCTTGCCATAGAAGGCACCTGAGTTTTGAATAATCAGAACCTTTTCAAATCAAAACAGGTAAGGAGACCTAGAGTTAGAGCGATACCAGATACGGAGTAAAAAGAATCCTAAGAAGTTTTTCACAATCCATTTCGAGTTTCAAAATATTTTCATAAACTCTAGACTCGACATCGACCAAGCAGTAAGGTTTTCCTACAGGTAGTCCTGCTCTGATACCAAGACTTGTCACGACCCCGGACCCAGAGATATACATACTGTTATGTTCTCCTAGCCATGGACTCACAAGGGCTTCAGGGTTACCAGCCCCGCCGCAACAAACAACGGCAGGCAGACTGGATTCATCGGCACGTAGTCCGGATCCCCAGTCTACTACTCCTTGTATCCATGCTAGTCATAACCAACTATGCATATCAAAACGTCCACGAATCGAATGAAACTGAAGGAAACGGGACCAAAGTTATACAGAGATGCTATGTGTCCAGAAAGTGCAACAACAATCGAGGGTTACTGGGTTACCTCGCCCCAGGCCGATCACATCGACAGGCGGGCTCGGACATGGATCATCGGCTCCACAACCCCTCGACTGCGACAACTATGCAGGCATAGCCAAAACTGTATAACAATGAGCTCGAAACCAACAACCGATCAAAGCAGTACTCTAAACAAGAAACTTGTATTAAACATGTGTTACTAGAGTATAGCTTACAAGCAGAGGTCACACGACCCAACATTACATCAGACAACGGAAGGCAAATTATGTTGCTAATCAACAAGAACCAAAAAGTCCTAAGAGGCCGCAACATAAGGCGACGTCCCAGCCCATAGATTCCCAGGCTGCTACCTGGGAACCCCAAACTACTCGTCGATGTCCACGTTGAATCACCACCAATGGAGTTCTTCTCCTGAACCAAAATTAAGCAAACCTGAGTACGGGAGGTACTCAACAAGGCTTAATTAACCTATTATATATCTGCTATTTCGAAAAGGGTTTCATGAAGGCTGATTTGCGTAAAGCAATCTTTGTTTTGCAAGTTGAGGAAGGAATAGCACGTCTCATAGAATATTTTCAAAACAGATGAGAAAGCTAATCAACTACTGAGATTATCATCTTCTTGTATTCCACCAAGTCCTTCTCATTCCCACACTAACTCATGCTACAAGGATCACCCCTCCCGGCATCTCCGGGGAGGCACCCTTCAATCATGGTTGACAAGTTTTAGTCATTCCGTTGAAGTTATCTATGATCACAGAATCCGTTGCCAAGTCGTCTGTAACCGTGGACACGGCTTCTCGAGGAGATTCATCCCTGCAGGGGGTACACTTTACCCACACGTACCATCCGACTCTTAACGCCACATGTACGCTCGTCCATGGAGCGCGGCAGAGGGTGGCTGGCCACGACCTTTACCTTGCTCGACCCTATCCATGAGTCAACCCAAACAGGGCCACCCCGTCAACAGGGAGTTGGCCACCTCCTGACGGCACCTGTTCTGTGAGTCGGGAACAAGATCCGTGTACGTCCATCACTTGTCCCGGTCACGCCCTAAGTTTTCTCCAAATCGTTTTCTGACTCATACGCAGATGGAAAGATCAAACTACGTGACTCATGGACGTGGCCAAACAAGTTTTTAGTCGAGCGCGGTCTGTTAGGCCCCGCGTGTGGTTGCACGCTCAGTCTTGGCTTCAAAGGCGAGAACTCGCTCCTAGGGCATGAACAGGACAAAACGCCACAACCCATTGTGGCCTCACATCCATGCCAGTATTTAGTCAAGTTATCAAAGGTAATACAATTCACAACAACCTGATATAAATGATTCACGTATTGACCAGATTCATCAACCGATGGATCAGATCACAACTAAGCATGGCTAAGCAAGACTCACAAGGTTTAGCGAAGCGCGCACAAACAAACCTATAGCTGCTAGGAGCAGTGGATCAGGATATCTAGGTCATGCAGTATATAGGGGAACTCTATCTACTGACATCAAATAGTTTAGAACCGCATGCAATACGAGATTCCAAAACACTTCGAAAACCATATATGAGCAGATAAGAGGTTATGCTTGCCTTGGTTATAATAAAACCAGATAAAGATCTTCTGGAATAAGTGCTTGACTTGTCGGTTAAGATCAAGTATTCGCCATTGAGTTATTGGCCTTCTCTTCGGAGTCACGTTCTACCGAGGGGAAACAACACCGAAAGAGAAAAACAACAATCAATCATGGCATCGATGCAATGCACAACATGTATGCATGAGCAAGTTAATGCACTGAAATAAATCCCTAGGCATGATCGTTGGTTTGCTAGGGTTCGTATGACAATTAAACATTTTTAGTGGAATTAGTCCGAAATAGACCCCGGAGGGGGTTTCGGGCGATTCTGGAGTGGGTACAATTTTAGTTTGCTCAAATTGGTTTGAAAACATCATAACTAGGTTGCATTTTCATTTTGAGCATTTTGGTATATAACTTTTAATTTTCCAATTTTATTGAATAAAAACTTATTTTTCTATTTTTAAATGATTAAACAACATTAAATAAAGCCATTTTTTTGGACTTTCTCAAACATATATGAAAATGACATATTCTTGTAGAGTTTATTTTTCTGATCAATTGGTACCTCACATTTATTTTCTGAGCTATATTTTGGAGATATTAATTATTCAAGTTTAAGGTATTTTCTGGAATTACTTAAATAGGGGATTATGACATCAGGCTGATGTCACCATGACATCACGTTACCCTGTTCTTCACAGATTCGATCCAAATTCGAATGAATTCGTTTGCAATTGATGGAACAAACTATACAGCGAAGAAGAGGAGGTCAAGGGGAGTCGTATGGTGGCGGCGCCGCCCGGAATGGGTCGCCGGAATGCGGCCGGCGTCGAGGAACCGCGGCGGCGGACGACGGTGCTCGGTGCCGGGACGAACCAGAGGGAGAGCGGGGTGTTGGGAGGCATGGGGAGGCTCACCGCACTGCCATGAAGCGGATGGAGTGGTCGGAGACGGCAGAGGTGGCCGAAATCGACGGCGGCGTGAGGAGGATGCCGGCGGCCGGACTCGGGAAGAAGCACCCAATTCGTGTAGCTCCGGCCTCCTTGGCCCGCGTACGGTTGTATAGAGGTAGAGGGGAGCACGGCGGTGCGAGTGGAGGCTTCAACTGCTCCGGGAAGGCCAGAGTCAGCGGCGATTCGCGGCGGCCGGAGGCACGGTAGGGTTAGGGTTTGGTTTTTCGGGCACAGACAGAGAGAAGAGCGATGGCGAGGGCAAGGTGAGGAGGAGAAGAAGGGATCAACGACCTTGGCCCTTATCTGCGCTCGAAGGCAAGCAGGACGTGGCCGCGCGGGGATGGCGGCAACGACACGCAGGAGCTCCTACTGTCAAAGGTTGAAGATGACGATTTTGCGAAAACCCCCTACTTGTTTTAAGTTTTACAGTCTAGTCCTTTTCTCTTTGAAAACAGAACAAGAACAAAGTTTTGAGGGCCTTTTTATGAACAGAAAAATTGGCAAAAATACTTTTGAAAACCTTATGAAATTTGCAAGCTCACCATGTATTTGCTTTCCAAAAATGAGATTATTTTTAGAACAAAATTTGGGTGATCACTTTAAGTGATTTTTGGTCATTTCATTTGTTATTTTCAAATGCAAAATTTTAACCAATGTTTTTATGCATGTATGAGATGACACAACACCACACACCCTTTTGTAGCAAAAATTGGGATGTTACATCGACCACTTCGGGATCCAGCCGCACCACCTGCCGCCGAATGCGATGGTGATGCTAGCATACCACGCTGTGGTGTGCGAGGCGTTCCTGGGCGTGCGCCCCACGCCGATGACCTGGGTGTGCTACTTCTTCTTCAGGAAGCAGAGCAAGGCCAAGCCGGGTAGCGCAAATAGCAGCCGCGGAATGACCGAGACCGGCAGCGCCATGATGGTGCAGCGCAGCGGAACCAGCCATCCGCGCATCAAGGGCCTCGACTCCGTGCGCAAATGGCAGCGGACCTTCTTCTACGTGAAGAACATCCCTGTCAAGGAAGGCGAGCCCCTGGTGGACCAGATCAATATCCCCCGGTGGACCAATTCGCCTCCTATCGGGCAGAATTGGGGATTCAAGACCCCGCTAGACGGCGACATCAAGCAGATCAATGCGC
>JAPCYS010002254.1:0-51363 GCA_028641055.1 Alopecurus myosuroides
CCCTCCTTGGTATCCGGGCTGGACCTTATGCGCAGAGAAAAAAGAAACGGAGGGAGTATATAACAAAGTATAAATCTCCAATAGTACATGTGCACGGTTGAGTGTAAATAACATGTACATCTCATATTTACCAAAACTCTGTTTACTGATACTTAAAGAAGAAAGAGTGTTATAAATATCAAAGCCCGCTTTGAAGTTTATTGAAAAAACACGCATGTTAAACTCACAAGAGCATGCTTTTTATTTAAAATTAGTGTAAATAATCGGCATGCCTCACGTATTTGAACACCAAAAAAAGGCGATTCAAATATACGAAGCTCGGTATAATACTACCTCTTTCCTAAACAATTATGAGAAATATAGAAAAGTTTAATGTCTAATATTTTGGTTCCGCCGAAGTTATTACTTTTCAATAATAATCCAACTAAATTTTGTATACAAATAATTTATAGTCACTTAAATTTTTTGGTCAAATATAGTCTCCAAAAACGTGTGCGCCTTATAGATGGGATGAATGAAGTATATTAATTTGAAACCAAAAATCGAGGTGGATACTTTTGATCATCAATATTGATTTTGATACTCACGTTCTTATGTAGACAAAATTATTGTATAATAAATAAGTTAGAGTTGTGAAATATATTTGCCACAGCTGTGACAATTTACCACAACTAAAAGTGAATGCCCATGAAGTATAGAA
This sequence comes from Alopecurus myosuroides, assembly GCA_028641055.1. Classification (NCBI taxonomy): domain Eukaryota; kingdom Viridiplantae; phylum Streptophyta; class Magnoliopsida; order Poales; family Poaceae; genus Alopecurus; species Alopecurus myosuroides. Next base: position 701 of record JAPCYS010002254.1, read on the forward strand.
TTAAGAATCAATCAATTTTGAAAAACAATAGTTGTTGCCCTCGCATTTGTCGAGGGCCATATTGCTAGTTAGATATAAAGTACGCACCAAAGTAGTAGAAAATATCTTCGACGAGAGTTGGAACATCTCAAGTGCACACACACTTGTACAAGAACTTCAAGAGAACTAGAAAGAAGCCATGGAGCGGAATTGCTACAAACCGGAATTTCCTAAGATGCCACAGGCAGTGCAGGGTGGGTGCAAGCTTCGCACCGTTCTGGCCTAAAAGAAGCAGTTTGCCTTGCAGGGATAAAGGACCCCATGCACAATACGGGAGCCATCACTTTCTTTGTTGGTTTCAGATAACTTATTATCACGTGTGCCGCGCGATCATGAGCCATTAGTTTAACAGCACCTGACAGAATTATTACTCTCCAAACACAAGACAGAAACCTTGTTGTGTCATACCGAGGTGAATCTATCACTTGGCGCTGCAATCAGATTTCAATAATTTTCGACATGGCGTCAACTAACTGTGCAAGGATGACAAGAAAAGAATTCAAATGCCAAGCATAGTCACAAGCAGCATTCATATTTACTCCTAGTGACTGAGCATAATCACAAGTAGCAAGTCTCACTAACAATCAGTATTGCATCTACCAAAAATGTTGACCGGGCTTGAGGATTATAATCACTAGCTAGCTTGACAATTGGTTAGAGGTTCAAATTTGACACTAGCTTCAAATTGTGAAAAATAAGTTTTGATCTACTTTAATTTTGTTCAGATTGGATGACAAAAACACAAGGAAATGCAAGTGTTGCTTGTAGAATCATGACAGTCAGTTCATGAATTTTCTAAATACTACTCCGTCCATCCCATAAGGCCACTTATATCATAGAACAAAGTGAGTAGTAAATATGAACTACACAATCTGCAAAACGAGGATGGTCTCTACAGTAATGCGACGAGCAAAGAAATAAGCTGCCCGACAGCAGCGTTTTGAACGAGTGACAATCTAAAACTAGTTTTAATCAAATTACACACCAGCTTCCAATAAAAAAAAAGTTTTGATCTACTTTTATTGTTCAGATTGGATGATAAAAAACACAAGGAATGCAAGTGTTTCTTTGTGGGATTATGACAGTTCATGCATTTGCAATATACTGTTTATAGTAAATACCACTCCAAGCGAGTTCGTACAATTACTAAATAGTACTGGTAATACCACTCCGACTACACAATCTGCAACTTGCATACATGCCTTGTGTCAGATGGAAAATCATTCATGGCCATGGTAAAAATCGAGAATTCCTTGCACACAAGATTGGCCCGACATCAATTTGCTAGCCAGGAAGACAGACAAGTTTATCATGCAAGAAACTAGAGGGAGACAACGATCATACCTCATTGTAAGCTATTTATCTCTAGGCGAAGATAATCAAGCACTGCCAACATTGTCAGCAATGGAACTTAAAATCCGCGGTTCACAGGAATTGAAGACGACGAATGCTTTTGGCTTGTCGGCGGCTTCAAACCCTTCCAACGTTCTCAATGTTGCAATGCATTTGGCTATTGAGAAGTCTTGTGTCGATTCATGGTTTGCTTCATTTTCCTTTATCATGAGAAACCTCTCCATCACACCAATTAGCCGATCTCCACTACTCTTCTTAGGGATCTTCTTTGGCTTCTTATTTCTGCTTGTGGAAGGACCACCATTATGCCTGCTTGTGGGAGGACCACCATTCCTAGTTGTGGTAGGATTAGCTTGCACTTGCGCCACCTTGGCTTGATCCAAAATTTGAAAGTCGTCATCTTCATCAACTTTCTGTTTCAGCTTTCCCTCATTATCATCACCACTCTTCACATCCGCAACATCGGGCTTAAATAATTGCTCTGAATTAGCTTTGAAGTTATAGCTACCCTTAGTCGTGTGCTCTGCAAAATGCGTGAAGTAATCGACCAACTAAAGACAATACTTGTAAAACTGAACAAGATAGAGGAATAAAGAAAGGAAACATACTGTGATAAATTTCAACAAGTGAATCGTATAGAGGAAAAGCTTCTGTTTTGGAACCTGTTGAGTCTTTTCCCAAAAGACTGCAAGAGTGGAGTAGATGATCGTCAGCATAATAGAAGTTGTCAAAAAAAACATACTAGTTTTAGCCAAGGAATAACTTAACAACCAAGTTATCCCACGGATGGGGTTTAGCTTGTAATTTGTTGTCACTTTTCATTCCAGCCAACCCCACTTTGACTTCGAGCATCTTTGAGTATTATGTAATCCCTTTTGAGTTTCTTCTCCTTGTCTTCGACCTGTGACTTGTCAAAATTCACGTGCTTGTTTCTTTCATGGAAGACATTAACCATTTCATTCCACGCCTCATGGCTCCAACCATTTTGCCCTCAATGATAGTCATTGTTATGTTCGTGCAGAATCTCAACAAGAGAATTTTCAAGCATTCCATTGGCCCCGTTGTTTTGCAGCTGCACAAGCATACACAAAGTTACCCGTCAATAAGTTACATAATATGTTAGTTGGATAAGCTACAAAAAGTAAGATAGAATATAACATGCATTTGTTCTTATTAGTGACAATACCTTTTGGAGAGCTCTTTTTACAAATATTGGTGAAGGCCTCTTTAAGAGCTTAGGAAATCCTTTTATTGCAATCTGGATGATGTGTACTTAGGAGACCCTTTTATACATATCTGCTTCATTTAAAATAATTAACACAAAAATTGAATACATGATAAATTATCACAAGAGTTCATTATTATCACATAAATTACAATGAGTTTACTACCACTAAATGAAAGGTCCATTATTACATAACAACTTAACAAGTACGATGCTACAAGATGGGCTACTCGCTTTGGTAACCGTTCCACATTTGGAACGCAATTTGGTCCCTCAAAGTATTGCCCTGCACATTGTTTCCTGGAAGTCCTTGGTAGTTATCTTCATCGTCGGGAACATCTATGAAGTCGGCAGGATCTATGTTGTCTTCTTGGTTGAGCCATTCCTCATCCCATTTGTTCTTTGATGATATTATGGAATATTGCCGCAGCTGCTGGGATCTTCACTTGATTCTTCATTTTTGTGGTCGGTGCCAACTTTGAGAATAGGGGAGCGCTTTTTGAGAACTCGCAATACCTTCAACATGGTTTCAACACCGCATGACGATGATTAAACAACTCCTTGTAGTTCTGTCGACGTCGGCGCCCATGCCCAAACTCTTTCAAATGGTACTTCACACCTTGGTACGGAGCAAGAAAGAATTAGGTATTAGCGTAGACACCATCAACCAAGTAGAACTTTCCATTAGGGACTTTGAAACCTCTGAGGATGGCAGAACTAAGTACCCTAGCATCGGTGGCGGACCCCTCCCAGCCACATGAGATAAAAGTGATGTTGAGGTCAAAGTCACAAGCAACCATGACGTTCTGGCTGAGAGTGCCTTTTCTGTTCCTCCATGGAGCAGCACGGCTGGGTGTTCTTGTGAGAGGAACATGAGACCCATCAATTGCCCCAATGCAATTCTACAAAGAGAAAGTTTGGGAACATATAAGAACATACATAAATTGCAAAGAAGTTTAATGTGTGGAACCTGGAAATATGGGAAGAATCGAGGATCTGTAGTTATTTTTGGATGGGCTTCATCAAGATTGAAAGGCTTCAAAATTCTAGTTGATAAGGTGGGAATAATGTCGAAGAACCGATTGATATACTTGCTAAAGCTCTGCCCACTATGATGAAACTGTACTTGGAGATCTTCATATGAAACATTGTGTGACAACATGTATAAAAAAAGAACGCTAGCTTCTCTTCAACCTTGATTCTTGAAGATGTGTGGCTCCATCCTAAAGGCAGTGATGCAATTCTTGAGATGCCCACCAAGAAGTTCCCTAACATGCTCTTTGCCGTATAAAAAGCAATTACGGAAAATGATGAATATAAGTTTCTTCATCTTCATTTCTCTTCCTAATACGCTCTAGGCTCCGAGAGCTCATTTGAACGCTAGAGAGCTAAAACAGTCTGCAAGGGAAGGCATAATAAACGTAAGAATTGCCCTACTGTTTGGTCTTATAGAACTAGTATAGCATACATATAGACATAACTAGTCATTCGGAGCATACGGATAGGCATTCATGAACAGAGAAGATATCACTACCATATTACCGCAAGGGAAGTCTGAACCAAGTGTCAGTGGAAGTCCTTAATACTGAAAAATTATGGTATCAGTCAGCACTGTTATAAATTTCGTTGTGCAATCAGGAACCACTAGTATGCTTGCAAATATTATCCGTTGGATATGTTCCAAACAAATTAGTTGTTTCAACAAAATACATATGAATTCCTAGATTTCTACCCCCTGTCTCTCATGTACTAGCAGATCAAAGGTTTCAGATGCAAACATAAGACAAGCACGTCCCTGACAGCAAAAAAAACTGATTTCACATGAACTTTCTTTTATCTAGCAACACCAAAAGGTTCGGACAATTCAGTATTGTTTGATTTGCAGTTTATTAACCAGAGAACTCAGAAAAATGGGGGAAAATAGTGTATGCAATCAGTTGATACAAATTCTGTGACCAAACATATAAACTAGAGCATCTCAGAAACAAAATTGACATCTGAAACACACTGGATCATGAAGAAACCAGTCATGCGTGAGCTAAAACAGCATGTCCATCTCATATTCAGAACAGAAGGCCACTGTGCGTCAATACCATTCCAAAGGTGCCAAAGGTTTATGGATTGGCATCTGGATCCATATTTTTTGTGGTACTAGAGAAAACAAAATTGATTTTAGGTAAGAAGAAGAACAACAAAGATGCCAAACACAGACTATAGGTTTGTATCAACACTATTTTCACAGTATTGGTGGACAGTGCACCTAGTCCAATTTAGGAGCGCCAGCTCACATCCTTCTACATTAACTTTGCAATGTCGATTTTACTAGGGCAGTTGTTAAGGGGTTAAATAACACCAATTACAATACATAGTCCTCATCACCTCTTACGAGCACACAAGATTTTTACAAGTTGAACTGAAGGCAGAGTCTGCCCAAAGCCTGAAGACGAACAAACTAGAGCAAGCAAACTAAATAACGACTAGGAGCCTATTCATCTACTAAATAAGTTCTTCAGTTACTTCTAAGAGAGGGTCAGCATACGGTACACATTGGTATCCAATAAAATTGCAGAAGTAACTGAAGAACTCACTACCTCTTAAGTCATAAGTAACATTGAAATCGGTAGAGAGATTGGAGGCACTACACCAAGCTCCGAACGATTTGATAAACAAAGGCTCTACCAGTACCAAAATTCGCACCAACACATTTGGCATGTTACTACGGCAGATCGGTCCTAAGCTCGGTCCTAAGCATGTTACTACGACAGATCGGTCCTAAGCGCGACGGCGATTCCGATTCGGTATGTTACTACGGCAGATCGGTCCTAAGCTCGGTCTTGCACTGCAACAACTAGTAGGCAGGGATGGTCGATCTAGAGAGAGAGAGAGAGAGACACGTACCGGAAGTCGTCGGACCGACGGCGACGACGATGCTGCTAGGGCGTGGGATGATGCGGCTTGCTCGGCTCGGGCTCCGTCCCTCCTCCCCTCCGCCTCCCTTGCTTGCCGCCGTAGCCCGTCCCTCTCTCCCCTCCCGTCTCCTTGCTCGATTTCGTAGCCCGCCCCTCTCCCCTATCGCCTTGGACGCCGTCGGCTTGTTCATTTTGTCTCGTCACGGCTCGGACGGGTAAAACGCGAGCTAGGTCTCGCGTATCAGCAACCAGAAGAAATGGGCCTGTATCGAGGGATTTGGGGGGAAATGGGGGGAATATACCGGGCCAAAACGCTACAAACAAATGGGCTTTTTGACATACTAGGGGATTGGGGTTTGGGCCGGGATTGTCCCCCTTTTCCCTGGAAACAAACGGGGCCGTACCGGGTGCTTGCTTGATACCTAGAATTGTTACTGTATATTTAGCTGGTCTTGATCGTGATAAACGAAATTGGTCGCATGCTTGCCACTGCAATGCTTGTGTGACAATGGACAAGCAACCGGCACTTTGTTGTGGGCACGAAATACGGCAACCAAAATGTTAGCACTTAGCAGCATGGTAAGCTGCTAAACCTGATGAAAAGGACTTGGTAAAACCCCATCTCAGCTCTTAGCCAGCATCACAGCAGTAGCCACAAGGTACCAAATAACCTTGCTCGTCTCACGGTACGATGGCATGCAAATATGTAGGAGAAACATGACAGGGTCGCCAGATTGTGGTGATAATAATGTAATAAAGCCACAAATGCACCACTAATCCATCAATATATGGATATTTTGAACAATAATCTATCGTATCATGTGTTCGCTTCTCCCCAGCAGCTCAAGAGACAAGTGCTAAATGGAGAGGACGATCTACCGCCTTCCAAATATTCAGCATCATACTAAATGATGATCTTGGTTCTCGAGGAATGCCACAATAATATTCACATAAATACACAACAATGTGTTATACAACAATATGCCATTTCCCTGTTTCCTTGCTTCATCACCAGGGACAAAATGGCCAACACCCAAGGAAATGGCCCTGCTACAACATCAAAACTTATCATCAGCGTAACGCCTTCAATATTTATGAGAAGAGAAGAAACTCAGAGAAGCATAAGCAATAAGAGAAACACAACTTACGTATATATCTTCATTCCGCACTCCACAGCATTTAGCACATCACAAGGTTAAAACAATCAGCCTGTCTTTCTAACACTAGTCACACAAAAAATGTACTGCTTCTATACGAGATATCGAAGTCCTAAAGAAACGAATATAGTGGCACAATTTCATTATGCCTGGTGCATCTATCACGATGCAAGCCGCCCGAACAAAATTCCACTGAATACCAGAGCTCCAAACCACTTGTTTGACACAAATCTGCAATGCACGGAGATTAGACACAATGAGTTTTAAGCACTTCGATAAACCACTGAACACACCCTTCGCTATAAATACTCCATGATTGTAGTGCAAAGGAACATACTTCCTGTTGCAATCTGCACGGTCAGACAAGTCGACAGTTGAAATCTGCCATGCCAACTGTGCAGCTGCGGCAGTCAGAAAAGGGTAGTAGGGCAATGCTGTTCAACATGGTTAAAAGTTAGTCAGTATTATGTTAAGAACAATATGCTCCTCATAGAACATGCCATTCTGATCGTGATCACTGACCGAGTTCAGCATTGTAGCCAGTGAGTGCTAAGCTGCCAATTGATACAGCACCAAAGGCACTGATCCATTGCTTGGTCAGATCTCCAAACCTTAATGCCGTGGACTTTACACCTACTTTGAGGTCATCTTCTTGTCCTAGTATGTATTTCGGATACGATCATCAGAAACCACAATAATCCGATAAGACTGTTTTTTGCCGAATTTAGGTATGAAGAACACCACTAGTAAAATACCTGATGTGCATATATGGTATCGTACACTAAGGTCCAACATATACCAGCGGTATAAAGTGGGAAGGATGACTGCAGGATCTAGGCTCCCTTTTATAGCAGCCCAGCCTAACAAAGCTCCCCAGTTGAAGGTCAAGCCAAGAAATGCCTGAGGCTGTTGAAATTTCCATCAGATGTAAAATTAAGTGATTACTCTGTAAGAAAGATTATGGCAGTACAACCTAACATGTGTGTATTACATACCCAGAATGTGAACCTCTTCATTAGGGGATAAGAGAACACCAAAAGAAGAGAAGATGCCCCAAGAACACGGCTACATAGACAATGAGGCAAATTTAGTGGTGAACATTACTATAATGATAGAAGAAAAATGCATCTCACAGCTGTCATTCCTTTGGAATTTTTGGGAATCAATAATTCAGAATGGAACAGTACACACAAGCGTTGGGTTCATAAAGATCCTTTATATTAATTCCACCAAATATCATATTACTACATAGTAGTTTGTTTGGTTGGATTTTGGAGAAGAATAGCACACAATTTACCTAAAGTTGTTCAGTTGGAGAAGAATGCCCAATCCCAGCAGTAGCTGACCTCCGAGGAAGCCCACTCCTTGAGCAGGGGTTAGAGCACCTGATGCAAAAGGCCTGCTTTTGGTGCGCTCAACCTACACGAAGGACATATCCATCATCACTTCATCGCATGATCCACTTGAGTGAAATAATGTAGCCGTAGCAGAACATGCAAATACAAGAGCACGGATATACATCCAACTTTTCTTGAACCTTAGCTAGCATATTTTTCTCTACATGGTTTCACTATGTTGTTTGTTTAACCTACTAACGACACTATGGTCATGACATTCCAACGCTTTTTTGCAACATTCGTGGTTCAAAATGTAATAATCATATAATACAAAGAAATCGCAGCTGATCCTTTTATGTATTCACGGTCACAAGAATCTGAAAGGCCGTTATCACTGACACGGAAAGTCTGAGGCCTCGTCAGCAACCAGAACAAACAACAGAAACACGTACCTTGTTATCAATGTCGCGATCGAGGAGATCATTCACTGTGCAACCAGCCCCTCTAAGGAGCACAGCTCCACATCCGAAGAGTGCCAGCATTTTCAAGTCAGGGAGCTCCCCCGGCATGGCTGCTATTGTAATTGACCTACGAAACAAAGGTTAGAGGAGCTGATCCTGCTGAGCACTTGACCCTGTCTCTATGCGATGGTGTTCAAAGATGGTAATGTCAGTAGTAGTAAGCATACCACATGTAGGGCCAAGTGAGGAGCCAGGTGCCGATGGGCTTGTCGAGGCGGGCGAGCATCGCGTACGGGCGCGCCGCCTCCGGGAGCCACCTCTCCACCCACCGACACCGGCGGCGGGACGCTGTCCTCCTTCTCCTTGTCATTGTCCCTTGACCGGGAGGAGGTAGAGAGACGCGAGAAGCTAGATGGGAGCAAGATCCTGTCGAGGTAGGAGGACGCCGCCGCGGAGGCAGAGGAGGAGGGCGGGTGCGGGCATGGGCGCCGGATTAGGGCGATCAGGTGCTGCCGGGCCGCGGAGATGGGGATGGATTGGGGGAGGGAGGAGGAGTAGGGGTGTGGGTGAGATGGGAGATAGCCTGTAGTGGTGCGGCGAGGCGGGCGCGGCGGCGGAGGGCGGCGGCGGCGGCGCGGAGCAGAGCGGGGGGCGCCATGGACGGAAGCGAGCTGGCTGTGCGGCAATTCTAACAATGGTAGGAGATTCCTTTTAATTATATTGGCAGACGTTGTGAATTCTGGTCCCTTTTTTCCGTTGCATCCTTTGAAACATATACACTTTGGTAACAGAGCATGGATTTTTTTGCACTCAGCCTGTTTGATAGATGCACTCAACCTGTTAATTGCGAACTCAGTAGCCAAAAGCCGCAACTTGCAAGAATAGGAGTAGTCAAGACAGTATCGTAGCACAGTGCTGCTCTCTGCTACAGCCGCAAAGGATACTACCATGGATAAGAATTACTCATATACTTTTCGCCTCGATTTACAGGCTTAAAGACGCATCCTGGCTATAGTAACCTAGTGATAGACTACTAGCGTAATTCTTCTGCAACAGATAACACTGATTTTTCAAGGGGCCGCCCCGGTCGTGTCCAGCATGGCTTTATCAGAACAGAGCAACACAAGGGTGGACAGTGAGCTTCTGTACAAAGGTATAGCCTCTACGATTCAAGGTTCAGAAGCCGAGCGAGCGAATGCAAATTAAGGAGCTAGGCCAGTCAGTCAAGCAGGCTCGTAAGCCTTCTTGAGTGAGGAGGACTAGCAGCGAAAACGCTCATCGGGGCATATAGGAATTTCATTACTGACCAAAATAGCAGCCTAGCAGGACAGAGGGACGAATCCATCCGGCGGCCGGAGACGGCGACGCGCGGAAGGGGATCCGGTCTAGGGGGATCGGGGGCATAAGGAAAGCGGGTTCGGGGATCCGTACCTGCGAGAGGAGGCGGCGGCGAGGTGAGGTGCCGCGACCCTCCCTCGATACGGCGGCGGCGAGCGGCGTCTTGGACTGGCGAGGGATCGGCCGGGGCGCGCGAGCCACACGAAGAGAAGAGCGGCCGGCCGGCGGTGCGGTTGGCCGTGGTTTCAGCACTTCGGTGGATTTGGTGGACTTTGGTGGGCTTGGTGGACTAGTCACATATGCCATTTAATTTTTTTGGCTGTCCACTTAAGCCGTATACACGACTTTTTGCGGGTGGCGTATGTGGGCTCACTGGGTGCCGCTGCCACTTTCATCCTGAGCTGTGCCTTTCGTTATCGTCTCGGTTATCAGTTTGGGCTTTGGGCTTCACTCTACGGAAGTGGCCTGTTTATGTTAAGATCCAGGCCGAGGTACCTCCATTTTCGCCAAATTACTAGCCCGACACTTTTTTGTTGTTGTTGATCAGAGGGAGTAGTACATACTTTTTTTTTTAGATCGACTCTGCTATCTATGGTTGTGACTTGTGAAGAACAGCCGCCCTCCATCGGAGATACTCCCTCCTTCGGCCTGTGAGCTTTTTTTAGAATTGCCAAATTCCAAAAGGAACAAAAGTTATGGCCGTTTTAAGATTTTGACTAGAAAATAAAAAAAAAAAGAAAAAAAAATTCTGTGGCGCACCAAGGGGGGGTGCGCCACAGAATTGGGAGGCAGATTCGAAATCTGCCTCCTCCCCTCCTTTTCTTCACTTCTCCCCTCCACTTCTCCCCTCCACTTCTCCTCCACTTCTCATCTTCTACCTCTCCTCTCCTCCACCTCTCCTCCTCCACCACCACCACCACCATCACCACCACCACCTCTCCTCCTTCTCCTCCTCCACCACCACCACCACTCCTCCTCCACCACCACCACTCCTCCTCCACCACCACCATCCTCCTCCTCCACCACCACCACCACCTCCGGTGAGCTCCTCCTCCTCCTCCTCCTCCACCACCACCTCTCCTCCTCCTCTTTCTCCTCCTCCTCCACCACCACCTCTCCTCCTCCTCCTCCTCCTCCTCTATCACCACCACCTCTCCTCCTCCTCCTCCTCCTCCTCCTCCTCCTCCACCACCACCACCTCCGGCGAGCTTCTCCTTCTCCTTCCCACCAACTCCGGTGACCCCCATCCTCCACCCACCAACTCCGGCGAGCATCCGACGAAATCCGGCGAAATTTCGAAATTTCGAAAATTTCCCGCGGCCAGATCTGGCCGCCTTTTTTTTTGAAATTCAAAAAAAAATTCTGTGGCGCACCCCCCCTTGGTGCGCCACAGAATTGCAAATTTCTGTGGCGCACGGCTGAGGTGCGCCACAGAATTGACATTTCTGTGGCGCACGGCTGAGGTGCGCCACAGAAATTATTTTTGTTGCGTGTGTTCTGTGGCGCACCCCTCTGGCCCCAGGGTGCGCCACAGAATAGGATTTTGGTGCGCCACAGAAGAGGGTTTCCCTACTAGTGTAGACTAATGTGAGTGTTGGCTGATCACACGGTTCCACTTCTCATGGGCATGGTGATGCCATTCCAACGTTCACGGACTTGGCTAAAGAGTTTAGCAAGTCGGATTGACCCATATTGAGATGCAACGAGTACGTCATTTGCATGTCTCAATCAATGTAATCCTTAGACCTGAGATTGTCACACAATCCGAGTTGTGGATCACCGATTTAGGTTCTGTCAAACGCTGTTCTGTGACAAGACAGTTATAAAAGCAGAGTTCGGGTCGAATGAGAAGCAAGTTGCGTGATGTGGATAATCAAGATGGGATTTTGCCCCTCCAAATGGAGAGATATTCTCTGGGCCCTCTCGAGTGATATGATTCAGGAAGCACGGCTATGCGCGACTCAGTTAAGTGTTAATTGTGTCAGTTGACTAAGAGTTAGTCAGATGAATCACATATCACGGACCGAGAAGAGAGTCGAACTATTTAAGGGATGACGATAAATCGCCTATAGTTCGACAAGGTATATCGTGAGGCAAATGGGACTAAGATGAATATCACACTGAAAGGTATGTCGTCATGACTCAATGGGACTTGGGAGTCGGCACGTTCTGCTAGGAGCCGTTACTGATTATCGATTGGGAGTTGGACTCCAATCGTGTCCAAGTCGCCATGAGCCTGCAGCGTCACACACTTAAGAGCGGGAGCAAATATATTGGTCGGGTTGGACCCGAACCGGAAATGGACTTAGTTTGTGAGTCGGACTCACAGAGGGAATAGGCCACACACTACTAGAGGAAAGCTTACCCCATGTGAACCAAAAAGGCCTACCACAGGCGCATTCCGGTTCGCCTGGGACCATATCGCCAGCGGTAATGGCTTACCCCAGGCGAATTACGAAATGCGCCTGTGGTAACTTGACATACCCCAGGCGAATAGTCATTGTGCGCCTGGGGTAAGCCTTTTACCTGTGGCGAACAAGCACTGTGCGCCTGGGGTACAGATGCGCCTCGGGTACTATATTCTGTTCGCCTGGGGTATGGTTTTGCTGTGTCAAAAAATAAAAGAAACCAAAATAACAGAAATACAGGAAATTGACAGAAATAAGTATCAAAATGACAGAATAACAGCAAAACGACACAATTAAGTTTCATAACAGAATTATTCTCGATCATCAACACATAGTGTCGATCATCACCACATAGTTCAACAAAATTACATAGTCTCGAAAACAACCATAATACTAATAAATCCAGTAGTTAGTCAGATGGAAATGATTATTTGTTCTAATTTGAACAAACTCGTCATATATCTAGCGCGGGCTGATGTAGTTGATGACCATGATCATGTCCAAGTTGGGGATGTCACTATTCCTCATGGTGATCAGAATAGCTCGGCCAGCCTCCATACCAACTCTTGCGGAATGGAACTGCCTCCATGCTTGAGAGTTGAGGATGACGCGACCATCAGCATTATCCCTGGTGATCGGAACTGCGGTGACATTTCCTGATTCTCCACGGCGTACTCCAATGGTACCTTGCTCCATGCCAGCACTGTCCGCTACCGCCATAGGTATTTTCTAGAACACACAATTCCAAGAAAGAATAAAAGCACAATGTCACATATCGGCCACATTATAACATAAGCAACTATAGGAATAAGAAAGTGTTAAGAAACATACCATGACATGTCTATTGGAGATATTAGTGTTAGTGATGCGATGCACGAAAGGGAACCCGATGTAGCTATCTATCTGGGCTAGTTTCTGAAGGACACGGTCCTTCTCAAGCTCGCTAAGATTGGCTCTTGAAGCAACCACCACATGTTTCCATGGGTCCTCCTCGTCCATATCATCCTCAGTGTCCATATCATCCTGAGTGTCCATATCATCCTCACTACCGCCATCCTCGCTCGCAATCCCGCTCATACACAATTTTGATACGAGGTTGCGGTCCTGCCATAGAGAAGTGAATGTAATCACATCCGCTTAAATTATAGGTGGCGATGATAGCCTGCAATTGTTCCCCGTAGAAGTAGGTTTTCTTTCTTTCTTCACTCGAAGAATGTAAATGGTCCCGTGAACATCGAAATCCACGGTATTGCCTACTAACTCGTTGAACTCTTCCCGAATATTGCATGGTACAATCTAAAAAAGAAATAAAAAGAATCTTTTGTTAAGAAACATACCAATCTAAGCTGGATAGTAAAACGAAAGAACACAAGTTGCAAGTTAACATAAAAAGAATCGTTTGTTAATTACCAAAGAATCAAGGTCACCGTCGTGGAGCTGAAGCATAAAAGAAGACCCGGTGAATCGTCCTTGGGCACATCGGGACCAACATACTTTGCAAGCCATGTTCTATTAAATTAAGAAAGTAGACATAGAGGTTAGAGGAGCTTAGCTATCACAAAACAAAGACAAATGGCAGCACCTACCTATTACAAAACAAATGCAGATATAGGCTATCTACTTTATTGGAATATCCAAAAACAAAGCAACACTTGTAGGTGGATTCCTGAAATGTAGAATCATGTGACGAAACCGATGCTTTGCCAGCATTGTGAAGCCACATGGGAAACAGAATCTTAGGTGAAATACCGATAATACCCTCACTGCTACTAAACCACTAATAACCCCCCCTATTACATTCCCTGACATTCCTTCCCTTGAGACCATTGGTCACCAATGGAACAAGTTTCTACGGAAACTTTTATCACTGATTATTATCCATCTTAATTCATTCACCATCAGGGAGGTAGAAATGTGATTAAGATAATATCCAGTTCACATATTTGAAGATATTTCTTTGAAGATAGCAGCAAACTCATGGTCTTGTAATTCTCATTGACACATTGCTGACGGATAAACTCCAATTGATCATTAGTGAAGTCCAGTGTGTATGCATAGGATGTGATGCAATGAGATATTGTATAGGTCCTGTTGTTAATCTGTTGCATATGGGCAACAAAACCGGTTCACTAAATCCATTTCAGATTCGTCTAATCTAGGAGCACCGCGGCCACCAGGAGCAGGCGCATATGCATCCTCTGGATCCACAACGACGACGGGAGGGAGTGGGCTGCGATGGAGGGGGGATGGGAGGGAGGGGGCTGACCTGGATCCACAACGACGACGACGACGGAGTGGGCGGCGGCGACCTTCTCTGCTCCTCCTCGACACTGGGGAGACGACGGCAGTGTGTGGGTGCGTGTGGGTGCGGGTGCGGGTGATCTGGCCACTTAGAATACAAAAGCATTGAGCTAAGCACATTGGAACCGGTTTGTGATACAAACCAGTTCTAAAGGAGGCCTTTTGGACCGGTTTGTGATACAAACCGGTTCTAAAGGATCTGTCCCCTGGGCCCCCCTCCCTGCAGCAAATGGCCGCAAGGCCTTTAGAACCGGTTTGTATCACAAACCGGTCCTAAAGGTTTTCTCATTTTTTTTGCAGCAACAGCGAGGGCTTACCCCAGGCACAGAGGTACATTTTTCGCCTGGGGTATATGTTATACCGGAGGCGAACAGGTACGCTATTTGTTGGAACGCGTAGAGATAAACAAAAACTTTTCCTACGCGATGCTTCCAAGATCTAGCTAAGGTAGAAGGCCATGAGTATTACCACTAGACGCGCGGTTGCAGATTATCGATGAAGCACGTCGGGGCAGTGCAGTCCCACGATCCAATCCGGCCGATCCAATCCCGCGAACCGAAGTGCTGAACGTACAACACCTCTGCCGGTATCCACACGTACGAGGAGGAGCTCCGACGGCGGACTGCTAGGTCCGGTGCGGCGGCTGGACTGAGTGGGGCTAGGGTTCCCAACGCATGGGAGAGAGGACTAACGTGCCCGCTGGGCAACCTGCGCCCCTCTTTATATAGCGTATGGTAATGGGCTTCACAACACTTGTGGCCCATTCCCTCTGTGAGTCCGACTCACAAAACCAGTCCATTTCCGGTTTGGGTCCAACCCGACCAATACTTGCTCCCGCTCTTAAGTGTGCGACCCTGCAGGCTCATGGCGACTTGGACACGATTGGAGTCCAACTCCCAATCGATCAATCGGTAGCGGCTCCTAGCAAAACGTGCCGACTCCCAAGTACCATTGAGTCATGACGACATACCTTTCAATGTGATTCATCTTAGTCCCTTTTGCCTCACGATATACCTTGTCGAGCTATAGGCGATTTATCGTCATCCCTTAAATAGCTCAACTCTCTTCTCGATCTGTGACATGTGATTCATCTGACTAACTCTTAGTCAACCGACACAGTTAACACTTAACTGAGTCGCGCATGGCCATGCTTCCTGAATCATATCACTCGAGAGGGCCCAAAGAATATCTCTCATTCGGAGGGGCAAAATCCCATCTTGATTATCCACATCACGCAGCTTCCTTCTCATTCGACCCGAACTCTGCCTTTATAGTTGCCTTGTCACAGAACAACGTTTGACAGAACCTAAGTCGGTGATCCACAACTCGGATTGTGCGACAACCTCAGGTCTAAGGATTACATTGATTGAGACATGCAAATGAAGACTTGATCGTTGCATCTCAATATGGGTCAGTCCGACTTGCTAAACTCTTTAGCCAAGTCCGTGAACGTTGGAATGGCATCACCATGCCCATGAAAAGTGGAACCGTGTCATCAGCCAGCACTCACATTAGTCTAGGGTGTGTGTCCAGCACAACCTAAATGACCAAGGACAATCTAGTATGAACAACATGAATATATAGTTCCACAATCGAATCACATATTCAATGACATATATCAGATGTTCAAAACAAGGACAACTTAATAACTTTATGAATACAGTGGGAATTACATCATACATGATTGCCTCTAGGGCATATTCCCAACAGTCTCCCACTTGCACTAGAGTCAATCATCATGGCATCATATGCCTCGGCATCGAATGCCCATGCCTCTCGTGTGCGCCTCATGCTTAGGCTGTCGCAGCGCCTTTGTCAACGGATCTGCAATGTTTGCATCCGTGTGTACTTTGCATAACTTGATATCACCTTGTTCGACAAACTGGCGAATGAGGTGGTACCGCATGAGTATATGTTTGTTCTTCTGGTGTTGTCTAGGTTCCTTGGCCTGTGCGATAGCACCATTGTTGTCACAATATACGTCCAAAGGATTGGACGCGCCCTGAACCACACCAAGATCAATCAGGAGATTCCTGATCCAAACAGCTTCCTTTGCCGCCTCTGAGGCAGCAATATACTCAGTCTCTATTGTAGATGCAGACACCGTATCTTGCTTGGAACTCTTCCAGCTCACAGCCCCTCCGTTCATCACGAACACGTATCCAGATTGCGAACGAGAATCATCTGAGTCGGTGAGATAACTCGCATCCGTGTAACCCTTTACACTGAATTCCTCATCACCTCCATAAACTAGGAACATTTCCTTAGTATTTCTCAACTACTTAAGGATGTTTTTAACCGCTGCCCAGTGGGCTTCGCCAGGGTCAGCCTGGTATCTGCTCGTAACACTTAGAGCATAGGAAACATCTGGCCTAGTACAAATCATGGCATACATGATGGATCCGATTGCCGAAGCATACGGGATCACACATCGGACTTCGCTCATCAGTTGTCGAAGGACACTGAGTCTTGCTAAGTTTTATGCCATGGGACATCGGTAAGAATCCCTTCTTGGACTCTTCCATTTTGAATTTCTTCAAAACCTTGTCCAGATATGTACTTTGACTCAATCCAATGAGCCGCCTGAATCTATCTCTATAGATCCTGATTCCTAATATGTAAGTCGCCTCACCCAAATCCTTCATTGAGAAACTCCTTTCCAATGACTCTTTGGTTTCTTGCAACATCATGACATCATTTCCAATCAGTAATATGTCATCCACATATAAGATGAGAAAGTTTACTTTGCTCCCACTAAACTTCTTGTATAAACAAGAATCATGATCGCTCTTGATGAAGCCAAACGATTTGACTACCTCATCAAAGCGAATGTTCCAACTCCGAGATGTTTGCTTCAACCCATAAATGGATTACTGAAGTTTGCATACCTTGTCAGCGTTAGCTGGATCGACAAAACCTTCGGGCTGTATCATATACACGTCCTCAGTTAAATTTCCATTAAGGAAATCCGTCTTGACATCCATCTGCCATATCTCATAGTCGAAATAGGCTGCTATAGCTAACATGATCCGAATTGATTTAAGCATCGCTACGGGTGAGAAGGTCTCGTCGTAGTCAACTCCTTGAACTTGTCGGAAACCCTTCGCGACAAGTCGTGCTTTATAGACGGAAATATTTCCATCCATATCAATTTTCTTCTTAAAGACCCATTTGCACTCGACGGGTCTTGCACCGTCAGGCAGATCAACCAAATTCCAAACTTGGTTTTCATCCATGGACTTTAACTCGGATCTCATGGCTCCAAGCCATGACTTGGAATCAGATCCCACCATCTCTTCCGAATAAGTTGCCGGCTCATTACTGTCTAACAGTAAAACATCTCGAGCACTCTGTAATCTGGCAGATCTCCGAGGTTCAGGTGATGTAACCGGTGTAGGTACCACGACCGGCTCAGCCTCCAAGGCCATTGCCGACTCGCCCCTAGCTGGTTCTTCTCGAATTTCTTCGAGTTGCACCGTGCTACCACTGACTTCCCGACTGAGAAACTCTTTCTCAAGGAAGACACCATTCCGAGCGACAAACACTTTGCCCTCTTCCTGGTTGTAGAAGTAGTACCCCAAGGTTTCCCTCGGATACCCCACGAAAATACACTTATCCGACTTGGGCGTGAGCTTGTCCGACTGAAGTCGCTTGACAAATGCTTCACAACCCCAAATCTTAAGAAAAGACAAACTTGGCTTTTTACCAGTCCACATCTCATGTGGAGTCTTCTCTACTGATTTTGATGGTACTCTGTTTAGTGTGAAAGCTGCAGTTTCTAGACAATAACCCCAAAATTATAAAGGTAGATCTGTCTGACTCATCATTGATCGTACCATGTCCAACAAGGTCCGATTTCTCCGTTCTGATACACCGTTTCTCTGCGGTGTACCCGGCGGAGTGACTTGAGGAACTATTCCACAACTCTTTAGATGGTCATCAAACTCATGGCTCATGTACTCGCTTCCACGGTCCGACCGTAGAAACTTTATTTTCTTGCCGAGCTGATTTTGTACCTCACTCTGGAATTCCTTGAACTTTTCAAAGCCTTCCGACTTGTGTTTCATTAAATATATATATCCATACCTACTCAAATCATCAGTGAAGGTAATGAAGTACTCATAACCACCTCTGGCTGTCGTGCTCATTGGACCACATACATCACTATGTATTAGTTCCAACAAGTCGGACGCCCTTTCACAACTCCTTGCAAAAGATGTCTTGGTCATTTTGCCTAGTAGGCATGATTCACATGTCTCGAACGACTCTAAGTTGAACGAAGTTAGAAGTCCATCATCATGGAGCTTCTTCATGCGCTTCCAACTTATATGACCAAGCCGACAATACCAAAAGTAAGTCATATTCAGATCATTTGGTTTCAACCTTTTAACATTTATGTTATAGAATGATTCACTATCAAGATTTAAAATAAATAACCCGTTCTGAACGGGTGCAAAGCCATGAAACATATCTTTCAAATATAAAGAACAACCATTATTCTTAATATTCGACTCATAACCTTGTCTCATCAAACATGAGGCGGAAATAATGTTTTGACTAAGCGCTGGAACATAATAACAATTATTTAGTTCCAAAATAAATCCTGAAGGTAAATGAAGTTGCATCGTGCCGACTTCCAACGCAGCGACTCTCGCCTTGTTGCCGACCCGAATGTCAACCTCTCCTCTTGCCACGCTCCTAGTTCTTACCAGTCCCTGCAACGAGTTGCATATGTGAATAACTGATCCGGTATCATATACCCAAGAACTATTAGGCGCATCAGCAAGATAAATGTCTATAACATTGCACACAAGCGTACCTGAGTTGGAAGTCACACCTCCACTCTTGGCTCTGTCAGCCAAATACGTACTTGGTGCAGTTCCTCTTCCAGTGACCATCTTGCTTGCAATAGAAGCAGTTGGCTCTGGCTGTAGGAGAAGGTTTAGTCTTTGAGGGAGCACTCTGGACAGGGCCATGGGTGCTACCTCCTGACTTATCCTTCTTCTTCTTAGTCCAAGAACTCTTCTTGATCTTAGCCTTATTCTGCACCATCAACACTTGACTGGCGCCTTTCTTTAGATCAGCCTCTGCCGTTTTGAGCATCCCATGTAATTCAGTGATACTCTTATCCATACCATGCATATGGTAGTTCGAGATGAACGAACCATACGCACTAGAAAGAGAGTTCAGAATTATATCAGTAGCGAACTCTTCATTAATTGGGACGCCCAGCCGATCCAGAGACTGAATGTAACCAATCATCTTGATTACATGCGGACTCAGTGGATCGCCATCTTTCAGCTTACAGCCCAGCAAAGCTTTAGAGACTTGATACCTCTCGGTCTTTGCCTGAGCCTGGAACATACTTTTGAGGCTTTCGATCATACCGTAGGCCTCAACATTTTCGAACTGCTGCTGCAAGTCCGGTTCCATGTGTGCAAGCATAAGACAGCTGATTACCGTAGACTCATCTCTAGTCTTACGGTAGGCATTCATGACAGCGACAGTCGCATCGTCATCAGGCTCATCTGGAAGTGGAGTTTCTAGAACATGTTCTTTCTTGTCATGCTTGAGGACTATCCTCAGATTACGGTACCAGTTGGTGAAATTAGTTCCATTAAGCTTATCTTTCTCTAGGATTGACCTCAACACAAAAGTGGACAACTGAGGAAGGTTGCTAGGTGCCATTGATCTACAACAGAAAATATGCAAAAACACTTAAGACATGTATTCATAAAAGAGCAGGCATATTAAACGTTTTAATACTTATGCTCCCACTAGAACCAACATCCCTCCGATGGTTTCTAAGTGATTCAAGATCCTAAATAAGCAAGCCGACTAGTGAGCTTTAGCATCACCGCTAGCCGTCAAGTGATCTAGGTAGGAAACACGTTGCCAATCGTATCCAATATGACTCCTGTTAGTTGGGTGACATCACATGCCCCGGCTCCCAACCTGCCTCGCCCCGAGCCCCACAACCGTTGTGATGGACTCGTCTAGATTACCAAGTACTTCTGCTTGTAAGAGTCCGACTCAAACCCACCTAACCGGAAAGAATTGGTAGCACCTTAATTTTATGAGCCCACTACCAAGAATGTCCGACTTGTGATGGTGCAGCACTGGTGGGGCGACCGACTAGACCTTCTTTGAGGGATTAAAGAATCTACCAATTATCTAAATAGAGGTAAATAGAGACATAACAATAACACAAATAAAGCAATTATAATGTGAAATGGTATGGCTCTCTTCATGGTGATCTCCATCTCCATAAAGCCAACTCTTGTCACGTGCCATCTTACTCCATGTAGCCGACTTGTACATCGACTTGCATGCCACCGGGTTCTCCAACAAGCTACACTAGCTAGTAAATGAAAAATTTACATAGAGAATCCGACACGCAGGTCGTTATACAATAAAATGACAGCACCTAGGCTCCAGCCGGCTGACAAGAACATGATACGCAGATCATGTATGGATTACACACATCACATGCACATAAGCCATACCATTCACAACTTCCTGCAAAAACAAGTTATGCATAGACACGATATCTACCAGCGTTGTGAAACTCGTAACGACATCTAAGGCGCTACGACAGGGCAAAGCCGGCAGTCCCGAATCTGATCTGTATTCCGATTCGACCAAACCCTTTGATCTTCGATCACCGCAACTGGATTTATGTGTCACGGTATACCCCGATGGCGGAAACCGACGGTAGGGGTAAATTGTTCCACGACCTTAGAAGTATGATGACGGAAACCTGATCATCCATTAACCCGAGTACGATTGATCCAATCAACCTTGTACAAAACCGATCTATCTCATAGAACGACCACCAAAACAACAATTAGATCACATCTAACGCTAACTACATATCACATATGTACGGATCTCGGGCCTAATACCAGAAGCTACCGCTCTGATACCACTGTTGGAACGCGTAGAGATAAACAAAAACTTTTCCTACGCGATGCTTCCAAGATCTATCCGAGGTAGAAGGCCACGAGTATTACCACTAGACGCGCGGTTGCGGATTATCGATGAAGCACGTCGGGGCAGTGCAGTCCCACGATCCAATCCGGCCGATCCAATCACGCGAACCGAAGTGCTGAACGTACAGCACCTCTGCCGGTATCCACACGTACGAGGAGGAGCTCCGACGGAGGACTGCTAGGTCCGGTGCGGCGGCTGGACTGAGTGGGGCTAGGGTTCCCAACGCATGGGATAGAGGACTAACGTACCCGCTGGGCAACCTGCGCCCCTCTTTATATAGCGTATGGTAATGGGCTTCACAACACTTGTGGCCCATTCACTCTGTGAGTCCGACTCACAAAACCAGTCCATTTCCGGTTCGGGTCCAACCCGACCAATACTTGCTCCCGCTCTTAAGTGTGCGACCCTGCAGGCTCATGGCGACTTGGACACGATTGGAGTCCAACTCCCAATCGATCAATCGGTAGCGGCTCCTAGCAGAACGTGCCGACTCCCAAGTACCATTGAGTCATGACGACATACCTTTCAATGTGATATTCATCTTAGTCCCTTTTGCCTCACGATATACCTTGTCGAGCTATAGGTGATTGATCGTCATCCCTTAAATAGCTCAACTCTATTCTCGATCTGTGACATGTGATTCATCTGACTAACTCTTAGTCAACCGACACAGTTAACACTTAACTGAGTCGCGCATGGCCATGCTTCCTGAATCGTATCACTCGAGAGGGCCCAGAGAATATCTCTCCATTCGGAGGGGCAAAATCCCATCTTGATTATCCACATCACGGAGCTTCCTTCTCATTCGACCCGAACTCTGCCTTATAGTTTCCTTGTCACAGAACAACGTTTGACAGAACCTAAGTCAGTGATCCACAACTCGGATTGTGCGACAACCTCAGGTCTAAGGATTACATTGATTGAGACATGCAAATGACGACTTGATCGTTGCATCTCAATATGGGTCAGTCCGACTTGCTAAACTCTTTAGCCAAGTCCGTGAACGTTGGAATGGCATCACCATGCGCATGACAAGTGGAACCGTGTCATCAGCCAACACTCACATTAGTCTAGGGTGTGTGTCCAGCACAACCTAAATGACCAAGGACAATCTAGTATGAACAACATGAATATATAGTTCCACAATCGAATCACATATTCAATGACATATATCAGATGTTCAAAACAAGGACAACTTAATAACTTTATGAATACAGTGGGAATTACATCATACATGATTGCCTCTAGGGCATATTCCCAACACTATTCGCCTGGGTAAAGGAAGAGTGCCAGGGGGTGGTGATGGGTGGCCCTGCCACACTTTACTCCAGTCGCTTCCGTAATTGGTTCGCCTGGGGTAAGAGACTTACCCAGGCGCATATATCTCCAGTTCGCCTGCGCTAAGTAGCCTAGGCGCGTCGACTTTCGTGTTCGCCTGTGGTAGGATATGCTGCTATAAGCAAATCTCTAGTAGTGACAAGTGTTGTGAAGCCCACTACCATTCGCTATATAAAGAGGGGCGCAGGTTGCCCAGCGGGTACGTTAGTCCACTCCCATGCGTTGGGAACCCTAGCCCCACTCAGTCCAGCCGTCGCACCAGACCTAGCAGTCTACCGTCGGAGCTCCTCCTCGTACGTGTGGATACCGGCAAAGGTGTTGTACGTTCAACACTTCGACGATCGTGGGATTGGATCGGCTGGATCGTATCGTGGGACTGCACTGCCCCGACGCGCTTCATCGATAATCCGCAACCGCGCGTCTAGTGGCAATCATCGTGGCCTACCTCGGCTAGATTTGGAAGCGTAGGAAAAAAAGTTTTATGTTTATCTCTTCGCGTTCCAACACGTTCTTCACATATAGAAAACCCCGTTGCCACTTGCGGCAGGTCTCCAAGGCGAGTACCCACGGATGGTGGCCAGTAGAGCGCTGGAGGATCATAGCGCTGCTCGTCTTGGTCTTCACTTTTGGGGCAGTAGGATTGGAAGGATTTGGGACACTCTGTTGGCGGAAGAAAAAGAATTTTGCCCAGGTGTGGATAGTGGGATAAACACCCAGAAAGGCCTCGCAGACTGCGGCATGGGTGGATAGCATAGCGATTGCGTTTGCGGGAAGGTGGTGAGGTTGAAGGCCAAAGTGGCGGAGACAATCCTGCATGAACTTGGAAACAGGGAGTCCATATCCACGCTTGAAGTGGGAGAGGAAGACTACATGCTCACCGGGTTCGGGAGCGGGGACGAGCTCGTTCCCGGGAGGACGGCAGATAACACCGGGAGGGACACGACGCGCATTGACCAGCCACTGCAATCCGCCGCCGTGATATCGGACCCCTCCCAGCCGGCGCGCTCCAGCGCCACCTCCTCCTCGAGATGGTCTCCGACGAGGTTATCAATCTCCATGGATTCCTTCGGGGGAGAGGCGGGTGCGTCGAGGAAGAAGACGAAGACCGGAAGCGGAGGCGCACAAGAATGATTTCTCTCTCTCTCTGCGAGCGGAACGGCGGTTCGCTGTAAGCTCACAGCGGCGTTGTGTTCGGCGGCGGAGGCGAGGCGGGCGAAGAGGAGGTGAAAAGGGGAAGATTGCGAGGAAAGAGACAGAGAGGGCAGCGCGGAGGAATTTAACTCACGCCGTGGCTGCAGTTACCGAGTGGGATCAATCATGGGCAGATCGTGCGAAGTGGGGGCCTGCCCGATAGAAACGCACACATCGCGATATGCGCGCGTAACGGGCGCAGTTAATCCCACGACGTGCGTCGTGGGATCTCGAGGTGACACAACGGGCCGTGGGCCCCAGGCGCAGTGATGGGCGCGCGCCACGCAGTAACGCCAGAACCGGGGCGTCGGGGTACGGTTGCATGACACGTGTGCACCCTAGACACGAGAAGATAGGGCCGCTCTCGTTTGAGCGGCAAACTGCGGGAAATTTCGCTAAGTGTTGAGTTCTCGGTGGAACCCGGCGTCATGTGACCTACTCGGTTCCGAGATGAAAACTTCAAAGGCCATAATAAGAGAAGTTCGATTAAAGTTCATGGGTGTCCGGGTTGAGGAGCAACTCGGCCACACTTCTTCACAGAGGCAATTTGGTTTAAGCTGGCAGGGCCCAACGAACAAGTTCGCCGGACTCTACCAGCTTCGGGGACTAATGTTAGGAGGCTACCCCCGAGTAGGGGAAAGACTGGTGGCAAAACAATGTTCAAGTGTACGGGTTGCCGGGTAGGCGGCTACCCGGGTACCCTGCATCCGGTGGACGCTACTCAGTGACATGTTTTGAAGGCCAAGAGAAGATACAAGTGAAGTTCTGGATCTACCGGGTAGAACTCAGGTGGCCCCGAGTAGATGAGAAGCTATCCTACTCGGGCACAAAGTCAATGAAGCAGTTGTCAGAGATCCCGCGTATCCCGCAGCCGTACAGGCGTGTAGTTCAACTTACTAGGAACATGATTATCTGTGCTGAGACGTAGGTACAGTGAGGGTAGGCGCCTGTCAAGTCCTGTCACTGACAAGGGGAATAGGACATGTCAGCGACCTACCCTAAGGGCCTGACAGGGTGCACAAGACCTGTTAGGCGGACGGCGCGGTGAATTTTCGGCACGGCGTCAGCGGGAACACGGAGGCGTGCGACGTGTGGACAGTGGAGATGTCACTTCGTGTAATTTTGAGTGTTGTTTACTCGTTGGCCACCAGTATATAAGGTGGCCAGCCCCCTCCTGCGCGAGGGATGTTGGACGAGAGAGCATTTATTGCGAGGCTTAGTGCTACACAGAGAGGGAGCTAGCAGCTGGCTACTCGGCTGAGAGAGGAATTTGTACTGTGGCTACCCGGTTGAGCTATATACAGAGATGTAGGAAGGAGTAAAGGTGTTACCTCCACACGAGGGCCCCGAACCTGGGTAGATCTTGATGTTTGCAGTGTTTCTGAGCGCGTCTATGTGACGTGCGATCCCTCCCCGAATACCTACAACGTCCATCGGCCCCAATTTTTAGCCACCCTATGGCATCTGTCTTCTCATCACCACGACACCGATGAATATTGAACTTATGCCAAGTTGATTATAGTCTTTATTGCATATGTTATTTGTGATCTTGCATGCTTTCCGTTGCTAGTGGTTGCTCTGGCCAAATAGTTGCTAGTGACTCCAAGAGGGAGTATCTATGCTATATAGTGGGTTCATGTCTCTTTTTCGCCTGTGCTCGAGTGACAGAAACGTGACGGGGGAGGATGTGTTGTTGCCACTAGGGAGAAAACAGCGGTGAGAGTGCCCGCGTGTACAATCATTGCTTACATTACACACATTGTTTAATGCAGTTATTTGTTGCTTGCAACTTAATACCTAGGGGGTTCGGATGATAACCCGAGGGTGGATTATTAGTCATAGATGCAGATGAATTCCGGTCTATGTATTTTGTTGTAATGCCCGCACTAAATATCATACTAGTCATCATGTTATAATGTGCACTACGGTGCAACCTTTATTTGTCAATTGCCCAGCTGTAATTTGTTCACCCAGCATGCTATCTTTTATGGAGAGACACCACTAGTGAACCTATGAACCCCGGTCCATTTTTCCCACACTATTAAACAAACCACAACAATTTCCTGCTTTCTTTACTTACTGCAAGTATACACCGTTTTCCACACTATACGTCTAATCTTTGTTTTCAGCAAGACCGGTGAGATTGACAACCTCACTGTACCGTTGGGGCAAAGTATTTTGGTTGTGTTGTGTGCAGGTTTCACGTTGTTGCTGACACCGGTGAAGCGCCATCACCACCGTCAGTGACATCAACCTTCCGAAGATCCTATTTCTCCTACAGGACTGATAACCTTGGTTCTTTACTAAGGGGAAAACTCCTACCGCTGTGTTCATCACACCCTCCTCTTGGGGACTCCCAACGAGTGCACGATATGCACCATCAGTGATGACGATCTTGATGATGCCCGGAGTGATGACGGTGACGATGATTTCCCCTCCCCGGGGAGGAATTTCCCCGACAGATTTCTCCCTGCCGGAGAGATTTTCTCTCTCGGGTGTTTTCCGCCCCGAGGCGGCGGAGGAATAATTCTTCGATGATGGTCTGGGGCTTAGGGTTCCCTGGGGGTCAAGTACGCGAAAGATGTCAACCAGAGGTGGGCCACCTGGCGGCGCGGCCAAGGGGGGCGCGCCACCTCATGGTGTGGGCCCCCGGTGGCCCTTCTCTGGCTCCCCATCTGGCTGGACTCCTCCTCTGAACTTCTAGGACATCTTCGATGTGCCCCCTCTTCTTCTGAACTTCTGAAATATGGTATCTCGACGGTGCTTTTTCCATCAGATTTCTGGTCCCGGTGTTTATTCTCCAAAAATTATGAAACATGCAAAATAAGATAAAATAACATAAGTAATGCATCTGAACATGAAATATATCGATGAATAACAGAAAATAACAATATATAACGGTGATGCAAAATGAACGTATCAATACTGAAGGAAGGGGACTCTACGGCGATGACTCGCCGAGAGGAAATAACCCTAGTTGCCGCGCGGGAACTGTCGCCGCCATGATCCCTTAACAATTAAGAGAAGGTTGTTTTGTCTTCCCTTACTAACATAATTTTACACCAAAATTTAATTAATGCTTATTAATTACTAGGGTGACAATAAGAGATAATGTATTATACGACTCATATTTTATTAGTCTTTCCGGTTGACGTGGAGGGTTAAGAGAAGACTCGCCCTCTCTAGCATTGTACATGCCCTTATGCACGTATAATTATTGTGCACAAGAATATCGGATGATGTTTTTACGAGACGTCGCTAGTTCCATAAAATTCGCCATGTTTTACGACCGAAAACGATGCCGAAAGGGTAATTCATCGGGTAGTGTCAAGTCGAGATCCAACATTGCAGCTTCAGGGACTGGCAAGTTGAGATCCAACATTGCAAATTCAGCCGCGACCATTTTCTGCAAATTGGTAAGTCTTCTTCTCTGCAAATAATGCAATAGATACATATCAGTAGCTGGCTATCATGCAAGTGTAGGACTAGCATGCTTGAGTAATGCTTCACTAAATATACATACATGTGTAAAACATTTCTAGCAATGCTTCTCATTTGCATTTTCAAAAAAAAATACTCATAGGAGTACATGTGTAAAATATTTCTAGCAATGCTGTAAATTGCTTGCTTTTATCCGTTCTTGTATCCGTGCTTGCTATCTGTGCTTGTTATAAAGTTTGGATTGCTAGCAGGAGTATTCAGTGCTTGCTTGTGCTTGCAGGAGTATTCAGTGCTTGCTTGTGCTTGCAGTAAGAGTATACGTAGCAATAGAATGAACTTTGTACTGTACTTGTTGGCGCATGATCACTTTGCAGCTAGACACACATCAAGAGTAATTTAAGCTGGAACTTTTCGGTACAAACATACTAGGAGTATGTAAAATTGATGTCTAATAACTTGTTCTTCATGCATCCTTCTGGGAGTATACCACTAGGTGAAATGGTGATAGTCATATTTGTGTTGACTCCATAAGCGTACCATTCAGTTGTAGGGATAGTTTGGTTTCTGTCTTGCTGTTGTCAGATTGCAAAATGTGCAAGCTACATTTACAAATCATTCTGAACCACGTTTTAGCATTTCAAGTGGCTTCGACAACACCATGACCTGCTCTTAGGATATTTTAGTAGTTAGGCCATGTTAGTAGTGAGGCTGCAAAATAATCGCCGTGCTATCGGGGCCAAAGAAGGCTGAGTTGTAAAGGGATGGATGGTCATGGGCTGGTGGTGGTGGCGGCATCTAGGGATCGGATCCGATTGAAGACCCTGTCTAGCTAGTGATGAAAGGCAAAAGAGAGGTCGGGCCTCCAATTGTGTGATAGTGAGATTTCACTGCTCTTTTTTCTCTGTCTCTTTTCCGTTGGGCATTTCGTAATGGAAGCCTGGTATGTGTGTGTGTGAGAGGACCGACCTTGAAGAGCTCAAGAGGAATGTGCGTTCTGGGGTGCATTTTGTGATGATCTGCAGTTGCTTTCGATGATGTGCTTTCTCTGAATTTAAGTTGTTTATGTTAGGTACTCCATGTGCTAGTGGCAAATTAGAATATGGTACTGTAGATTAATACCGATTGCACTCTACGAAGGTTCAGATGTCAGAAACTAAACCAAGGATAGTCCAGTTATGTCAGCTAACTGTAGTTGGAATTTCATTGATGTGCAGGCCCTGAAGATCAATTTTGCTCTGAACTGACTGTTGGACGGGTTGGCCTCACGGGAGAGGGGCCGATCGGACTACTAGAGGCGAGGCGCTGCTGGAGGGGGCGGCCTGCAAGAGGAGGCGATATGCTCCCGGCGGCGGCGACATGAAGCTCTTCATCTCCTTCTCGCGGCGTCGACGACCTGAAGCCTGCTAGAGGAGGCGATCTGCTCCAGGCGGCGGCGACCTGAAACTCTCCCTCTCCCTCTCGTGGCGCCAACGACCTGTAACTTTGCCCTGTCAGAGGTGGGGTGGTGGTGAGGCAATGATCCTGAACGGCGAGGTGTTCCTGGGAGATTCAAATTTCCCCCACGATCCAGGAAGGCGACGAACTGGGCCGATTAGCCGGGAGATGGGCCACATTTTCTGTCATGTATCGTTGTCTTACGATTTGTATTTCCGCTGTGTAATGGATCCGCTTTTTGCGTCATGTATGGTTAGTTGGAGTAGACGTGGGAGGGCAGACATGTCTTTTTGTCGATTTTTTTGCTGTCCGAAAATCCTTCAACGTCTTATAATTCCGAACGGTGGGAGTATTTTTTTTTTGAGGCATGCAACGGAGGGCGAAAGGCCCACCTGAATTTTCATTGATTTTGTTGGAAAAAATTACATCGTACAGGTTACAGGGAGGGCAGCGAGGACCCCCAGGCAACTAGCTGAGAACAGTCTAAGCGTCTGGGTGCCCTAACTATCCAGAGATTCAGGTGCTCCCGGACCAGGTCGAAGAATGTGGTCATAGGCGTGTCTAGTCCGTCAAACACACGACAGTTTCTAGTTTTCCAACCGATCCAGAGCAGCAGAGAGGCAGCGGTCATACGGAGGGGGGGGGGCACCGGGGGCGCGCGCCCGTGAATGCCCCCACCACACCAGCGAGGGTGGGGATGGTGGCTGTGGGGGCACACACTCGCCACACCACCTGCATCCTGGGGCACGTGACGAACAACTGGCAGATGTCTTCGTCCACGCCGGGACAAAAGGGGCAATCCGGGGACCGTACGACCCCTAGTCGTGAAGGCGAGCGCGCGTGCGGGTTCGTTGGTGGCGCAGGACCCAGACAAAGATCTTGACTTTGACGGGACATAAGTTCTCCCAGTTGGGTTCATGGAGTGGCGGCCCACAGCCGGTCGAGCGGAGGAGGTAGTAGGCATCCCTGGTCATGAACCTCACGGAGGCGGTGCACAGCAACGTCCTAGCATCAGGGGCGGCGGGGGTGTGGTGGTCAAGGGCCCCCATCATGAGGTCGAGCTCCCTAGCAGCAGCGGGCGATAGGCGGGTGCGCAGTTCCAGCACGGCGAGACCATCACGGACGACACACCTCAGCGCTACCTCCTGGGCACGTGAGTGGGAGTACGTAGCGGGCAGAGCTTCTGCCAATGCCCCAAGGGACGTCCAGTTGTCATGCCAGAAGGAGGTGTGAATACCATCACCCACACAGACCATAGACAATGACCGGAGGAGGGGCAAGAGCGAACCGAAGCAGCGCCACGTCGGGGTCGGGGGCGGGGGGGGGGGGGGGGGGGGGCCCTCTCCGGTAAGATACCACCGATGTACCCAGTTAGTCCAGGGGTTCCGGACGCCGGTCAGAAGCTTGTGCACGATTTTGAGGAGCAGGCACTTGTTTTGGGTGCCCAAGTCCAACAGCCCTAGCCCACCTTCCAACCTAAGACGACATGCAGTGTCCCATGAGACCAGACAGTCACCCCCAGAGCAAGACTCCGATGCAGTCCAGAACATGGAGCGCCGCGGCTTGTCCATCCTTGCAGTAACCCCCTGGGGGATATCCAGCACGGACATAGCGAAAGAGGGGAGGGTCGACAGGACGACGGAGGTGAGAGTCAGACGACTCCCGGGGTCCAGCGTGCGCAGCTTCCAGCGGGGAATCCTCCCCGAGATCCTGTCGGCCAGGAAATCGAGGGCACTGACCGGAAGCTTGCGGTCGGAGAGAGGCAGCCCGAGGTAGGTCTGTGGGAAGGTCGAAACGGGACCCGAGGATCGCAGCTAGCGAAGCCGCCTCAGCAGGGGGCACGCAAATGGGCACGAAGGTACTCTTGTCGTAGTTGATGGCGATGCCCGTAGCTGCAGAGAAGGCATCAAGCGCGGCTCGCAGGAGGGAAAGCTGGTGCGGATCTGCGCGGACCAGGATTAGCGTGTCGTCCGCGTACTGGAGCACCGAGCACGGGAGGTCATCAACAAGGGGGTGGAGGAGCGCGCCATCGGTGGAGTCCATCACCACCCTCTGTCACAGGAGGCCCACGACGATGAGGAAGAGGTAGGGAGACAGCGGGTCCCCCTGACGGAGGCCGTTCTTGCACTCGATCCATCTCCCCGGAACACCATTGAGGAGGATAGCAGCTTTCCCGGTGGCAAGTATCTCTCGGATCCAGGACCGGAAGCGGTCCCCGAAGCCACGGGCAGCCAAGATCGCATCCAGGGAGTTCCAGTCCACAGAGTCGAAGGCTTTCCGGAAGTCGAGCTTGAGCGCGATGGTGGGGGCTTTCCGGAGCCGGGAGCATTGGATCAGTTCCGCCGTGTACAGGAAGTTATCCGATATGCAGCGCCCCGCAATGAAGCCGGATTGCTCATACCCCACAAGCCGCTCAATAAACTGCTGGAGGCGGGAGGTGAGGATTCGGGTGACCACCTTCATGACACAGTTTTGCAGTGACATTGGCCGAAATCCGTCGGCCGAGGTCACCACATCAGATTTAGGGAGGAGAGCCACGAAGGCTTGGTTAAGCCCTGCCAGGTGGGCGCGCCCGTGGTAGAATTCTTCCAAGAACGCCATGAAGTCCGGCTGGACCAGGGGCCAGAACATTTTGAAGAACGCCGACCCGAAGCCATCCGGACCAGGGCTGCTGTTCGAGCGCATCGAGAACACGGCATCACGCAGCTCCTGCGCGGAGAAGGGGGCCTCGACCGCGCCCAGTCCAGGCACGTGTGGCAACAAGGCAGCGAGGTCGGGATCCCACCGCACATCGTGCACCGTGCCAAGCAACCCGGAGTAGAAGGCACGCAGAATGTGTGCTTTGTCTTCATGGCTCGAGAAGGGGCGCCCGTCAGCGTGCAGGACCTTGATTTGGTTTCGGCGCAGCCTTGCGGAGGCGTTGGCATGGAAGAAGGTCGTGGTTTCATCACCCAGCAGGAGTCGAGACCCTTGAGCGCGGAGGAAAGGCGACCCCGGACGTGATTTCGTAGCCGGGATTCTGCCTCCGTCAGAGTTCGGAGTTCCTCGAACAAGTCCAGGAGGGAAATGACGCGGCGGCAGTTCTCCACCACCACACTGGGCCGAAGTCTGCCCCGTGCCCATTTGTTCGATTCGGCACGGGCCCATTTGAGTTTGCGCGCAAGGCGACGCGCGGCCCCATCCACCTGGTTGCATGGCCTGGTCCAGACATCTTCGATGAGAGCCCGGTACTCAGCGGATTGAGCCCAATACTTCTCAAACCTAAAGGTTTGAGAGGCCGGCGCGCGCGAGGAAGCCTCCACCATCAGTGGAACATGGTCCGAGGTCGTCCGTACGAGGGAGTGCAGCGTGGTGTTGAAGAGCACCCCCCCACCCCCACAGCGGGTTGATGAGCGCTCGGTCCAAACGGACGAGAGTGGGTTCCGCACGCCCGCTCGTCCAAGTGTACAGCCGATCGAGCAGTGGGAGCTCCTGGAGGGAGAGGTCGTCGATGAAGGAGTTAAAGGCGTCGGCGGCGGTGGCGTCGAAGGAGGATGTGTTCCTATCGTCGGGGTGGCGGGTGAGGTTGAAGTCGCCAATTATCAGCCACGGCATGTCGCACTCCAGAGCGAGGGAGCGGAGTTCTCCGAGGAACGCGACGCGTTCCGGTGCCGAGCAAGGGGCGTACACATTAGTCACAGCTAAACGCGTACCGTCCGCAGCGAACTCGAGCAAGGAAGTCAGGGAGTAAGCAAGCTCAACGTCGCGGACATGGAGGAAGGTAGAGTCCCGCCACGCAGCGACGATGCCACCTGACGCGCCACGGGAGGGTTTGGCCGAGAACCTCACAAAGCCGGGGGGAAGGAAGGCCGCTGCTTTCGAGGGGTCGATGGAGGGGAGCTTCGTCTCCTGCAAGCAGATTAAGTTGAGCGGCTGCCCGGAGAGATTGCGTTTGATGTCGACACACTTGTCTTTGTCGTTGAGCCCTCTAGTGTTCTAGGAGGCAAGGAGCAACTTCACACAGGGAGCACTACTCATGGTGACTAGGGAGACAACAGGGACGCACACGCACACCTACTCTGTACAATAGCCCCAAACCATATACACAGTGTGGCAAAAGGCAGGGCGGGCTAGAACACACACTATAAGAGCATGTCTAACAGGACCCGTAAAACGCGAGCGCCCCGTAAAATTCCGGCGGCATACGGGGCGCGGGCCAAAACGGCCGTCTAGCAGGCCCCGTATGCCGCCTGGCCCGTAACAAAATTTTACGGGGCCTGCTCCACCGCCCCCTCCGCCCCGTACATATAGAGGGTGAGGGTTCGGGTGGGGGTCCAACCCCCCACCCGCAACCCTAGCTCCGCCGCGCACCGCCGCCGCATTCGCAGTTCCGGCGAGCAATTACGCACGCGCCGCCGCAAAATTAGAAGCTCCACCACCGCCATGAGCTCCCCCGACGCCTCCGGCTCCTCCACCGCCCGCTCCAAGCGCCGCCGCGAGCCGGAGACGCTCGAGGAGGCGTGGCGGCTCCATTGCAAGCACTCCGTTGCAGGGAGCCGCCGCAGCGTGTGGAAGTACGTGGCGTGGCCGGAGGCCATGCCGGACACGCTGAAGGACTACGCCCCGGGAGGGATTTACTACAGCGTCGACCCGCCGCCGCGGCCGATGAGCGGCCGCAAATTCGAGAAATGGCTCGCGGAGAGGGAGCTGCTGCAGCAGTGCAAGCGCGGCGGCGACGGCGCAAGCGGCAGCGGAGGAGGAAGCGCGGCAGCGGAGGAGGAGGCCTTGCCGGCGACAGAGGAGGAGGAGGAGGCCGCCTTCGCGGCCGCGCTCGAGCTCTCGAAGCAGGAAGCAGAGGCGCGGGCGCGGGCGGAAGCGGAGGAGGAGGCGAAGGCCGTCGCCGACGTCGAGGCCTTCAAGGCGATGGAGGAGGCGAAGGCCGGCCCCGTCGTCTTCCTCGACTAGTTTTTTAGGTTAGATTTCTTAATGTTCTAGCAGTTCTTGTAATGGTGATCTGAGAAATGAATGAAATCAAGCTTTATCTTCTCTCCGCGTAGTTCGAATTTAAACATACGGGGCGGATTTAAGGGGACTGCTAGACGAACTTGAAAAACTGAGCAAGGATTTTCCTAGTTTTCCTATACAGGGCCCTCTACACGCGATTTAGAGGGCGAAAGTTTACGGGTCCTGTTAGACATGCTCTAAGGGGGGAGCCGGGAGACGCAGCTCAAACCAGCAACGCACGGAGCGGGCGCCACTGACCACACACGGGGGGCTTCAAGCATCTGCAACATCAGGCACAACAAGCGCCTCGTCGATGTCGGCCGCAGCATCGCGCGGGAGCTGGCAGGCGGCCACCATGGACCTGATCTCAAGGGCCGACAGGGGGGCGGCACCACCACCGCGCCACGACTGCCCTCCAGCCTGGCCTTCTTCAGCTGCACGGCCTTGTCGAGCGTCGAGTGGAAGAGCGCCGGTTCCTGGGACCGGATACGGACGCTTGCGCGGGCTGGCGCTGAGGGGCCGGAGGCTGGGCGCTTCCCGCGCGTCTCGGCAGCGCGCTCTGCACACCGGGGGGCGCGCGGGTGTCCATCGGCGCCGCAACGACAGCGGCATCCTGGAGCGCTCCCTGGCGATCAGAGACGACAGCGTCGGCCAGAACGTCGACGGAGACGACGGACACGGCGCCGGGCACCTTCGTGATCTTGTCGATGACGCCGATCGCACCCGACGCCAAGTTGATGTGGGCGAGGCCGCGCGGTCCGGGAGCGCTCGAGCTGGCAAGGCGCCGCGGCACGCGGAAGTAGCCCTCGCCCGACGCGCCGCGCACGTACAGGTGGAAGTACGTGCCACACACCTCCATCTGCACTTCCGGCTCGCCGACGATCCCGCCGGTGGAGATGGTGGAGAACGGGGAGCCCTCGACGTCGGACAGGTCGGGGACGCGGAGCTGCAGCTCCTCTTCAGCACGCGGCGGCGCCGCTCGCCCACCGCTGCTCCCAGCACCCGCGTCCAGCGGCAGCAACGCACCCGACATGCTCTGCGCGGGCCCTTAGCGACGGAAGCCACGCGGAGGGCCACGGGGGCCACCATCAGGGCCACCAGGCGGTCCGCCGGGAGGGCCACCATCGTGGCCGGCTGGAGAAGGTGGTGGAGGCGGGCCACCGGGGGCGCCCTGGTCGAATGTCCAGCGGCGGACGCGCTTGACGATCACCGCCGTGCACACGCCGTCCGCACTCTTGACATTGAGCACGCGCGGAATGCGGCAGTAGTGCTCGTACTTGCAGACCATCAACACCGAGATGAACTCGTTGCCGGCCATGCAGATCTCTGCAACCTCCATCGGATTGCCAATGCCCACCACGGCGGTCTTGATGTTTGGCCGGTTCCAGAACTCCAGCGGGTAACTGACGAGGGAGAGGAAACATACCCTTCATGGACGAAGTGAGAGCGGTTCGGAGCGTCCTCGTGCCGCTCGAAATACACATTATGCTCCTCCACGGTGAAGGGGCTTTCCGCGACCGTGAACTCGCGCGACGCCGGAGTTCTGAAGCGGACGAGCATCATGTCGTGCCCGCTCGTGGCAGTTCTCGCCTCCATGCCCAGCGGCACCTGGAACATCAGCGCCTCTTGGACGATGGGGCCGGGGGACGTGGCCTCTGGGTCTACGTAGGCGAACCCATATTGCTCGAAGGCGTGCATGTCGACGGGAGGCATGAAGACGTCGAGGTGAGCGGGGTGGGCGGCGTCCGCGGGAGGGTCGCTGTCGGTGGAGGATCCGCCAGGGGACAGATCGAGGTTGAAGTGCGAGATGGGTGAGAAGGGGCCGCTCGCAGCGGGCGGAGGCGATGGGGGCGCGGCGCCCTGGGCGAAGGGGTGGGGGGTGACGGGGAATCGCTGGTTGGTAGGATGGCGGCGGGGGGAGGCGAGATGCGGGCGGGGTCGGTGGAGGCCATGACGGCGGAGGGGGCGGAGCGGCAGCGGGACGGGTTGTCCGGGCAGTCTCGCGCCCGGTGTCCGACGCAGCGGCAAACGAAGCAGACGAAGGGGTCCCTGCACTCGCGCACCAGGTGGCAACGTGAGAGGCAGCGATAGCACCAACGGGCGAAGTTAAAAAGGGGGCGGCGAGGAGCAGGCGGACAGCCCGGCGTAACGGCGGATGAATCTCGATGGATCGGGGTAAAAGGAGAGACAATTGACTTGGGGATCTTGGCTACATCTGCCCAGGATCTGACCGTAGAAGAGCAATCGGACGGTGGGGGGTGGGGGGAGGAGCAGGCGGTGCTGTTCGGCGTGTCACGCGCGGGGCCATGTGGGGCGACGCGTAGCTCTGCCAAGCGGGCCAGGGGCTGGGAACAACCACGTCCTGCGACAGACGGGTGGGGTAGGCGGTGGGAGAAACGGCGTGGGACGGAAGGTGGACGGAGGGCTCGGGGGCGGACGGAAGGGAGGGAATGTCAACTCCTGGGCTAGAGGACGAAAAGGTGAGGGCCCCAAAGGTCCACGTCAGCTGCTCAGGTTCTGGATCCGACCGTTGCATGACGGGGGGAGGGTCACGTTTGAACCTGAACAGTACACCGGCGAACACGAACGCCCGTCGGCGAAGCAGGGCCGCCGCGACATGCGGGGAGGCAACAGAGGTGCGGAAGACGCCGTCGCTCACCTGCTCCACACGGAAGCGGTCGGAGAACGTGGAGAACAGGTGAGTCAGCCCGTTCGCCACGACGAAGCGGTTGACAGCCCGGTCGGCGGGGTCGCGCACCACAAAGACGGCGACCGGCGCACACGCGGGGGACGGTTGCGACCAGGAGAAAACGGGGGAGGCGAACCTGCGGCGAATCTGGGCCGCGAAAGCATCCCCGGGCCGCTTGTAGGGGATCCTGCGGTAGGATCGAGGGAGAGGGGCGGACGGCGCGGAGCCGCCACGGCCGTCGGCCGAGGACGGCCAGGCAGGGAGGATGCGGGGGGAGCGCGGGCACGACGGAGCCACGGGGGCGGCGAGGCCGGAAGGCTCGAGCAAGCTGGAGCAGCGAGGCCGAGAGGGAGGGGCGATGGGGCGGGATCTGCCACAGCCGCCGGCCGAGGACGCCCAGGCAGGGAGGATGCGGGGGGAGCGCGGGCACGACGGAGCAGCGGAGGCGGCGAGGCCGGAAGGCGCGGGCACGCCGGAGCAGCGAGAGCGGGGCGAGCTAGGTGAGGTGGCGCCCTCGCCGGGGCAGGCGACGAGGACGGGCGCGCGTGGACTACTGGATCGCCGCCGGCGGGCGCGAGAGCGAGAGCGGGAGCTCATTCTCTGCAAGTTTTCCCTCTGCGTGAACGGTGGGAGTATTATTAACATAATCTGGTCCTACACTATTTTCTTCCTTTCTTAGTATACAAATAATTTCATATTTAGCCTCTATTATTCCTAACATGATCCAGGTCATGTATGTGTGCTGAAAATAATGGTCCGGATCAAATTAATGTGCCGTAAAATGGTTCATGGCCTAATTAACTGCAATGTTCAGTGTTGTTCTCTATGCTAATGGTTTCTGAACAAAATGTTATTTGCTGAGATGTTAACTAACATGTTGGTGGAATGATGAATCGGTAGGTGGTGGAGAACGTGCTATCTAAAATAGAATGGACCTGCATATTTTTTTTGACATTGATTGGACCTGCATATTAGAAATGGGTGTAACCACTGTTCCAAATATCATCCGATATGCCGATTTATCGGCCGATTTATCACTTATCAGGTGGTGACCGCTAAGATAAATAAATATCACCGGAGTTTATCATTCATGCCATTTTATCAGTCTTACAAGTGATTTATCGGTCGATATGGCGATAAACCAGCCGATATATCAATTTTGCAGCACAGGAACATGTGATTAATGACATCCATCATATAATGTTTTGCATGATTTAATACAATATATCTATATATCATAATTTAGATATTTTAGTGCCGAAATGGTATATTTTTATAGCATATTTTAGATGTTTTAGTGTTATAATTTGTGATTTACAATAAAAATGGCTGATAAATAGTCGACCGATGAAAACG
Organism: Alopecurus myosuroides; assembly: GCA_028641055.1. Classification (NCBI taxonomy): domain Eukaryota; kingdom Viridiplantae; phylum Streptophyta; class Magnoliopsida; order Poales; family Poaceae; genus Alopecurus; species Alopecurus myosuroides. The sequence continues at coordinate 38,654 of JAPCYS010002254.1, forward strand.
ATTTATCGGCCGATAAGCCGATATATCTCTTATCATGGGTCGACCGATAAGTTAACGATAAGCGATATCCTTAACATTGGGTGTAACCGAAGGTGTTTTTTTGCCATGGTTAGAAAACATTGTACAGATCTCATCTCAAAGCAAGTTCGGACGTCCCAGGATAAGGCAGGGACCCGAAAGGGGTCGTAGAATATGATTTTCGTGAATATAGACTCGGAGTGGAATTCGGATTTTGGAGCCCACGTCGTTGCCTACAAAAGGAGCATCTCGCTTTTAACCCAGCCTCGTAGCATCTAGGTGCGCGCCATGGTGGCAGAAACAAGGTCATCCTCACGTGCACGTTCGGCGGCGGCCGCGACGGACACCCACGTCATCGTCTGCAGCTACGCGGGCATCAAGATGAAGAAGATCGACCAGTGCTCCCCGAGTTCCGTGCGCATCCACGGCCCCGTGTTCATCTACCGCGAGTACCACAAGATCGGCGACGTGCTACCCACGGTGGTGGGCGACGACGAGCCACGCTTCGAGACCCGGGAGTTCGACCACCGGATGGAGGTCCAGGACCCCTCGCTCCTCCGAAGCTACGTCTCCTGCCGCGACCTCATCCACAGGATGCTCGCCGACGCGCCCGTGACACGCGACTACGACCTCGCCGCCGACAACTGGGACGACTTCCAGCCACATGCAATCGCCACCTCCATCGTCGACGTCGTTCGCCGCGATACCCTGTGCGCGTATGGCGTTATCCCTGCCTACGCAATCGACGTCCATACGGCCCTCGCGGTCATCCTAACCTACAGCAAGCCCAAGGCGCTGCTGCTCGCGTGCAAGGAGCCCGTGGCGCGCGGCAGGAAGCGCAAGCGCCGCCGCCGTGACACCGCCGGCGAGCTGTGCGCCATCTGTTTCTCGGACATGGTGGAGAGTCAAGACGAGGAGACCGTCGGGCTGCCTTGCTCTCATTCCCTCCACACACGGTGTATCGCACCGTGGTTCCATCGCGCCTCCACGTGCCCGACTTGCCGGTGTGACATCTTGAAGTGCTTCAGCTCTGTCAGATCGGTGTAGTAAATCCATCGGGGGTTCCGGTGTAGGTCCTGTAATCCAAGACGAGAACAGACTAGTGTCAACTTAATTTTTTATATAAAAGGCTTAAAGCCCAGTTTTGAATTAGCAAAACTCGACAAGTTAGATCCATACAGATGCTGGGCGTCATGGACAGCCTGCTTTTCTATGTTACTAGATGGATAGGCGCGCTTCGCCGCGCCGGCTGTATTGCGTATGGGCCTTCCGTGTTGTTGCGGTAGTTATCTTGGACGTCGTCGGGGCAACGTTGTGCCGCGCCTTTAATACCTGGAGCTGACAGGTTTCAATGGCACATAATAAATCTGGTCTGGTTGATTAGTGGTGTTTATTGAGTGGCTATCAATTGAACGACACCCATGATCTCTAAATGCTGGTTACCTCTTCTCTTCCACACTTGACAAAATCCAGACAGTAAGTCTCCAGCAAGCTTACTACACCACTTCACTCAGCTAGACAGCTATGCAACGTGGGGATAAATGAGTTTCTCCTCTCTTGAATTTACACCTGCTAGTCCATACAGAATAGCCTCCAACAAGTGCTTCAAAAGATCTACAGACATTATGTTAGTTCCTCACTCACCCAAACAGTTGTGCGGCGCCGGGAGAAATGAGTTTATCCTCTCTTGACTTTGCACAGTAGGCTCCTGCTGCAATGACAACTGCTTCAAAAGAGATGCAGACATTATGTTCGTTCCTCGTACATGTCATCCACATAACCGAACATTTTGAAAGAAACAATTTCAATCTGCAGCTTCCAAACTTCACCAGCTATCCAATAATCACAGAAGGTTATAAGCGTAAGAAAACTTCAAAGAATGACCTGAAACTACTTTTTAGTATGATAGCTTCGCATCACTGCCCAGAAAGAACCCTCTAGCCCCTGTCGCATAACCAAATGAACAACCAACATCAGAATGCAAAATGCAGGAAAATCTAAGATTAGAAGGAGTACTCACATCAGCATCCACAAGCTCTACAAACTCTCGGTCTGGACAACTGTATCTCCAATAATATATAAATAACAAAAATATTTAGGTATAAGTACTGCATGAATAATCATGACAAAATCATCGAAAAAAGGAAGATGGAGTTGTGTAGGTTTTTTTTACCTCCAAGCCTCCTCTGGTGGGGTGTGAAGCTAGTGTTACATATGAGAGTTGCATCCCAAAATGACCATTTATTCGTAATGAGTTAATAGCATAATAGATCGAAACATAATCTATGCATCAAGGCAAACATCATAAAAAAAATCCATTAACTCAAAATACATTTAATAGAAAACCATTACACTATTTATCAGATTTCTTGAATTCTGGAAGTAAACATAAATCTCTCTAATCTGGTTATACGATGGCTCAAATGAGCTTTTACATACCCTTATTAAAATAAGCCCTTCTACTAATCAAGAAGCACACATGGCACTGCATTCCTTTTCTTATTATGCATAGCATCCTAAATTCCTAATACCTTGCTAGGACAAACGTTTTATCTTTTCTATAGCTGGCCATCGGCACCAACTTAAGAATGTTGTCACTGCGCAAACTTTCCATTATAAATATCATGCTCGCAGCAAAGACCTGCACAACCGTAACCAGTTGCTTCAATATGGACTCGAGCAAGAGAGTTGCATCCAACATATCAATTAACTTGATAATGTATCCGAACATGTAATTACTAAGTTAGTCGCATATCATTAGAGCACATGGAAAATTCAAGAATTAGTTGAACAAAAACCAAGGTGAATATTTCACACGGTAATGGTACGAATAACATAAAACTGTATGAACAAATAACTCAGAATGTACACATCGTTTCAGATGCAAATAGCTGTTCCAATACGTTGTGGGTAAGTTTCATGGCATAGCTATATCTAGAGTTTGTACCAAGAAGAATTTGAAATAAGGTTAATAGTAATGGCAACTTGAATAACATGAAAAAACCGTCTATGTCCTAAACAAATATCTCAGTAAGTTGGAGAGTGGGATTCTCTAGAACTGGTGAAGAATTAACACGCTGTTTGGCAACCACACAACACCTACTGAAAAATAATGTCTTCAAAATTAATAAATGTAGGGCACTCTCTCAAATCCTTTCAGAGAACAAGCCGGATAGGTTCTACAAAAAACACCGAGCTAGGATTTCATTTTTTAGTACAAGAAACAAAACACTTAAATAAGTAGTACATACGTCAAAAATTGAAACCATATACTTGAAGTAATGGAACTTGTCTATAAACCTGTCCAATTTTATGAATCACTAAGCTACATAGGAACATTCTAACATTATCCATATTGAAAGAAGCCCAAGAAAACTATGATTGCTCTATGTTCAACCATGCCATTTTACTTCATACAAAAACTTCATAAATTTTCCATCTAGACTATATCAGATCCAAGCATTATTTTTATTTACAATCCTAACTTACATGTCCCATCTGAAGCTTGATATTTAATAACTCGGCTTGTTTTGCTGCATCTATATGCAACTCATTTATATGTAAGCTTATCAATGCACATATCAATATATATACTGCTAGAGAATAACTGGATGGCAAATGAAAAATACTACGGCAAGATAGTACGACTTCAAATTCAGCTACCAATTTCAAATATTAGCACCTGAAAAACAATTAAGATGAATGCAGCCCACAACATTTCATAGTTATCGAACACATGAAGAAGTCCCACGAGCTCACCCTCGACGGCGGTGCAGCCACCCTACCTGCTGCTATGGGCTCATATCCATACGAATACCTCCAAATACAGTGCAGCGGGCGTCCTGCCAGGCTTCCACAACCTTCGCATCCACGTCTTCGTTGCCCTCTTAAACATGCGGGCAGGCCCATCCCCTTCGAAGGCGACCAGGGGGTGATTCCACCCGGAGATCTAGTTCACGGAGAAGACGCCACCGAAAGGGATAAAGCGGGTGAGGAAGAGGGAACCATAGATGCAATGGAGCAGCCGCGGAGCTTGTGGCTGGGCGCCTGGGCGGCAGCCGCCGGGCAAAAACCCTAGCACTGATTCTGGGAGAGGACGCCGCCAGAAGGGGAAGCAGGTGGGGGGAGGAATCATGGAGGTGGTGGAGCAGCCGTGCTGCTTGGGGCTGTGCGCCGGCGGCTGTCCGGAAACCCTAGCACACAGGCATGGATAGAGGTCCAGGGAGAGGAGAAAGACCAAGAGGGGTGCTTTTTTTTTTCTTTCGAGTGTGGGGCTGCGTTGGCTGCAGTGGCCCACATGACATAGTCACAAATCGGCACATGGCCTGAGAAGGCTCGCTCACCTCCCGGATTAAACCTTTAGTTAATATAGACTTGCATGTAACTATTTAGAGTCAGGATATTCTATATAGTGTGAATATTCCCTCAAAAAGCTTGATTCTAGTGCAAAATGATCAATATGTAAAATCCGAACAAGTAATTGCAGAGATGCATACAGCTTCACCAAAGAAACGACCCCAAACAGGGATGATACATGCTGAGGCATACAGCTTCGCCGAACTAGAAAAGCACGTAAACATAACGAAGGCTAGCCACGCGAACTAGGAGCTGCGGGGAAGCGGTAAGAGTGGTGAGCAGTTTTGAGAACTCCCACTAGGCGTCGTGCCTCCTCCCTTTCTTCACAAATCACATATGTATACACGGACGCACTTATGTCAGCAGCAAACACATGCACGCACGTACCTCACAAATCACAATGTATAGCCAACATTTACACGGACGCACGCCAAGCCAGCATTTACAAGGAATGTCCGGCTTCAAAACTCATACAGTTTGCTGCCCGGCCCATGGCGGTGAATGCCAGATAATTCCGTAGCCAGAGAAGAAAAAATCCCTGACAAGAAAAGAAGACCAAAGCTCCAATCTCCTACTGGCTACTTATCCAGCAAGAACTTAGGACAACAAAGATTAAGTTTTTCTAATTATTATCAATCGTCTAGCAACGAAGCTCAAAATCAAGCAGGAACATTAAATTATGATGATTCAAGATCGACCGTTACGATACTTGTTCAACACGGGTGCTTCTTCGTCTTTGTCTGCTGCGACTAGCAGGAATTGGTTGAACATGATCTATTATATACTAAAAGCAATATACGGAGTTAAATAAAGCCACCACGTTAATCCACATCATCTAAATTTTGATAGTGGGATTTAAAAGAGATGGCTAGGATTTAATGAAAGGTTCTGAATTACGTAATTATGTAGTAGTCCGTTGACACGTTCCGTATTATGTATATATAGTTTTTTTTTCTGGTGAGGGAGTCCGGTAATTATTAAATCGTGTCAACCTGTACAACTGTACGTGCGTCCGTTTGAAAAAACAAAGGTACGCATCTCCCAAGAAAAAAAATACTCGAGGTAAGTACCAACGTTCAGTATTAGGTACTTTTTTTTTCCTGGACGCGGAGTGGAGTCCGGTGATAACCAATTTTGTGCACGAGTTGTTAAGTGTGTCTGTTTGGAAAAACAATGCGACCTGTGCTAGCTTCTGTCAAGGTAGAAACTTTTGAGGTGAGTTCAACCATAATGACAGAAAATCGGTTCAGAAAAAAACATCCATGCAAGAATTCATTAAAAAAAAGCTTGCAGTAGGTCAGCTAGGTAGACAGCTGAAGGCCTTTTTTCAGGTGGAAACATAAAAAATGTCCCATGCTATAAGTATATAACAAAGTATAAATCTCCAATAGTACATGTGCACGGTTGAGTGTAAATAACATGTACATCTCATATTTACCAAAACTCTGTTTACTGATACTTAAAGAAGAAAGAGTGTTATAAATATCAAAGCCCGCTTTGAAGTTGATTTATTGAAAAAACACGCATGTTAAACTCACAAGAGCATGCTTTTTTATTTAAAAATTAGTGTAAATAATCGGCATGCCTCACGTATTTGAACACCAAAAAAAGGCGATTCAAATATACGAAGCTCGGTATAATACTACCTCTTTCCTAAACAATTATGAGAAATATAGAAAAGTTTAAATGTCTAATATTTTGGTTCCGCCGAAGTTATTACTTTTCAATAATAATCCAACTATAATTTTGTATACAAATAATTTATAGGTTGTCACTTAAATTTTTTGGTCAAATATAGTCTCCAAAAACGTGTGCGCCTTATAGATGGGATGAATGAAGTATATTAATTTGAAACCAAAAATCGAGGTGGATACTTTTGATCATCAATATTGATTTTGATACTCACGTTCTTATGTAGACAAAATTATTGTATAATAAATAAGTTAGAGTTGTGAAATATATTTGCCACAGCTGTGACAATTTACCACAACTAAAAGTGAATGCCCATGAAGTATAGAATTAAGAATCAATCAATTTTGAAAAACAATAGTTGTTGCCCTCGCATTTGTCGAGGGCCATATTGCTAGTTAGATATAAAGTACGCACCAAAGTAGTAGAAAATATCTTCGACGAGAGTTGGAACATCTCAAGTGCACACACACTTGTACAAGAACTTCAAGAGAACTAGAAAGAAGCCATGGAGCGGAATTGCTACAAACCGGAATTTCCTAAGATGCCACAGGCAGTGCAGGGTGGGTGCAAGCTTCGCACCGTTCTGGCCTAAAAGAAGCAGTTTGCCTTGCAGGGATAAAGGACCCCATGCGCACAATACGGGAGCCATCACTTTCTTTTGTTGGTTTCAGATAACTTATTATCACGTGTGCCGCGCGATCATGAGCCATTAGTTTTAACAGCACCTCTGACAGAATTATTACTCTCCAAACACAAGACAGAAACCTTGTTGTGTCATACCGAGGTGAATCTATCACTTGGCGCTGCAATCAGATTTCAATAATTTTTCGACATGGCGTCAACTAACTGTGGCAAGGATGACAAGAAAAGAATTCAAATGCCAAGCATAGTCACAAGCAGCATTCATATTTACTCCTAGTGACTGAGCATAATCACAAGTAGCAAGTCTCACTAACAATCAGTATTGCATCTACCAAAAATGTTGACCGGGCTTGAGGATTATAATCACTAGCTAGCTTGACAATTGGTTAGAGGTTCAAATTTGACACTAGCTTCAAATTGTGAAAAATAAGTTTTGATCTACTTTAATTTTGTTCAGATTGGATGACAAAAACACAAGGAAATGCAAGTGTTGCTTGTAGAATCATGACAGTCAGTTCATGAATTTTCTAAATACTACTCCGTCCATCCCATAAGGCCACTTATATCATAGAACAAAGTGAGTAGTAAATATGAACTACACAATCTGCAAAACGAGGATGGTCTCTACAGTAATGCGACGAGCAAAGAAATAAGCTGCCCGACAGCAGCGTTTTGAACGAGTGACAATCTAAAACTAGTTTTAATCAAATTACACACCAGCTTCCAATAAAAAGAAAGTTTTGATCTACTTTTATTTTGTTCAGATTGGATGATAAAAAACACAAGGAAATGCAAGTGTTTCTTTGTGGGATTATGACAGTTCATGCATTTGCAATATACTGTTTATAGTAAATACCACTCCAAGCGAGTTCGTACAATTACTAAATAGTACTGGTAATACCACTCCGACTACACAATCTGCAACTTGCATACATGCCTTGTGTCAGATGGAAAATCATTCATGGCCATGGTAAAATCGAGAATTCCTTGCACACAAGATTGGCCCGACATCAATTTGCTAGCCAGGAAGACAGACAAGTTATCATGCAAGAAACTAGAGGGAGACAACGATCATACCTCATTGTAAGCTATTTATCTCTAGGCGAAGATAATCAAGAGCACTGCCAACATTGTCAGCAATGGAACTTAGGAAAATCTCGCGGTTCACAGGAATTTGAAGACGACGAATGCTTTTGGCTTGTCGGCGGCTTCAAACCCTTCCAACGTTCTCAATGTTGCAATGCATTTGGCTATTGAGAAGTCTTGTGTCGATTCATGGTTTGCTTCATTTTCCTTTATCATGAGAAACCTCCATCACACCAATTAGCCGATCTCCACTACTCTTCTTAGGGATCTTCTTTGGCTTCTTATTTCTGCTTGTGGAAGGACCACCATTATGCCTGCTTGTGGGAGGACCACCATTCCTAGTTGTGGTAGGATTAGCTTGCACTTGCGCCACCTTGGCTTGATCCAAAATTTGAAAGTCGTCATCTTCATCAACTTTCTGTTTCAGCTTTCCCTCATTATCATCACCACTCTTCACATCCGCAACATCGGGCTTAAATAATTGCTCTGAATTAGCTTTGAAGTTATAGCTACCCTTAGTCGTGTGCTCTGCAAAATGCGTGAAGTAATCGACCAACTAAAGACAATACTTGTAAAACTGAACAAGATAGAGGAATAAAGAAAAGGAAACATACTGTGATAAATTTCAACAAGTGAATCGTATAGAGGAAAAGCTTCTGTTTGGAACCTGTTGAGTCTTTTCCCAAAAGACTGCAAGAGTGGAGTAGATGATCGTCAGCATAATAGAAGTTGTCAAAAAAAAACATACTAGTTTAGCCAAGGAAATAACTTACAACAACCAAGTTATCCCACGGATGGGGTTTAGCTTGTAATTTGTTGTCACTTTCATTCCAGCCAACCCCACTTTGACTTCGAGCATCTTTGAGTATTATGTAATCCCTTTTGAGTTTCTTCTCCTTGTCTTCGACCTGTGACTTGTCAAAATTCACGTGCTTGTTTCTTTCATGGAAGACATTAACCATTTCATTCCACGCCTCATGGCTCCAACCATTTTGCCCTCAATGATAGTCATTGTTATGTTCGTGCAGAATCTCAACAAGAGAATTTTCAAGCCGAGCATTCCATTGGCCCCGTTGTTTTGCAGCTGCACAAGCATACACAAAGTTACCCGTCAATAAGTTACATAATATGTTAGTTGGATAAGCTACAAAAAGTAAGATAGAATATAACACATGCATTTGTTCTTATTAGTGACAATACCTTTTGGAGAGCTCTTTTTACAAATATTTGGTGAAGGCCTCTTTAAGTGCTTAGGAGAATCCTTTTTCTTCCCTATTGCAATCTGGATGATGTTGTACTTAGAGACCCTTTTAGATACATATCTGCTTCATTTAAAATAATTAACACAAAAATTGAATACATGATAAATTATCACAAGAGTTCATTATTATCACATAAATTACAATGAGTTTACTACCACTAAATGAAAGGTCCATTATTACATAACAACTTAACAAGTACGATGCTACAAGATGGGCTACTCGCTTTGGTAACCGTTCCACATTTGGAACGCAATTTGGTCCCTCAAAGTATTGCCCTGCACATTGTTTCCTGGAAGTCCTTGGTAGTTATCTTCATCGTCGGGAACATCTATGAAGTCGGGCAGGATCTATGTTGTCTTCTTGGTTGAGCCATTCCTCATCTCCATTTTGTTCTTTGATGATATTATGGAATATTGCCGCTGCTGGGATCTTCACTTGATTCTTCATTTTTGTGGTCGGTGCCAACTTTGAGAATAGGGGAGCGCTTTTTGAGAACTCGCAATACCCTTTCAACATGGTTTCTCAACACCGCATGACGATGATTAAACAACTCCTTGTAGTTCTGTCGACGTCGGCGCCCATGCCCAAACTCTTTCAAATGGTACTTCACACCTTGGTACGGAGCAAGAAAGAATTAGGTATTAGCGTAGACACCATCAACCAAGTAGAACTTTCCATTAGGGACTTTGAAACCTCTGAGGATGGCAGAACTAAGTACCCTAGCATCGGTGGCGGACCCCTCCCAGCCACATGAGATAAAAGTGATGTTGAGGTCAAAGTCACAAGCAACCATGACGTTCTGGCTGAGAGTGCCTTTTCTGTTCCTCCATGGAGCAGCACGGCTGGGTGTTCTTGTGAGAGGAACATGAGACCCATCAATTGCCCCAATGCAATTCTACAAAGAGAAAGTTTGGGAACATATAAGAACATACATGGGGTAAATTTTGCAAAGAAGTTTAATGTGTGGAACCTGGAAATATGGGAAGAATCGAGGATCTGTAGTTATTTTTGGATGGGCTTCATCAAGATTGAAAGGCTTCAAAATTCTAGTTGATAAGGTGGGAATAATGTCGAAGAACCGATTGATATACTTGCTAAAGCTCTGCCCACTATGATGAAACTGTACTTGGAGATCTTCATATGAAACATTGTGTGACAACATGTATAAAAAGAACGCTAGCTTCTCTTCAACCTTGATTCTTGAAGATGTGTGGCTCCATCCTAAAGGCAGTGATGCAATTCTTGAGATGCCCACCAAGAAGTTCCCTAACATGCTCTTTGCCGTATAAAAAGCAATTACGGAAAATGATGAATATAAGTTCTTCATCTTCATTTTTTCTCTTCCTAATACGCTCTAGGCTCCGAGAGCTCATTTGAACGCTAGAGAGCTAAAACAGTCTGCAAGGGAAGGCATAATAAACGTAAGAATTGCCCTACTGTTTGGTCTTATAGAACTAGTATAGCATACATATAGACATAACTAGTCATTCGGAGCATACGGATAGGCATTCATGAACAGAGAAGATATCACTACCATATTACCGCAAGGGAAGTCTGAACCAAGTCAGTGGAAGTCCTTAATACTGAAAAATTATGGTATCAGTCAGCACTGTTATAAATTTCGTTGTGCAATCAGGAACCACTAGTATGCTTGCAAATATTATCCGTTGGATATGTTCCAAACAAATTAGTTGTTTCAACAAATACATATGAATTCCTAGATTTCTACCCCCTGTCTCTCATGTACTAGCAGATCAAAGGTTTCAGATGCAAACATAAGACAAGCACGTCCCTGACAGCAAAAAAAACTGATTTCACATGAACTTTCTTTTATCTAGCAACACCAAAAAGGTTCGGACAATTCAGTATTGTTTGATTTGCAGTTTATTAACCAGAGAACTCAGAAAAATGGGGGAAAAATAGTGTATGCAATCAGTTGGATACAAATTCTGTGACCAAACATATAAACTAGAGCATCTCAGAAACAAAATTGACATCTGAAACACACTGGATCATGAAGAAGAAACCAGTCATGCGTGAGCTAAAACAGCATGTCCATCTCATATTCAGAACAGAAGGCCACTGTGCGTCAATACCATTTCCAAAGGTGCCAAAGGTGTTATGGATTGGCATCTGGATCCATATTTTTTTGTGGTACTAGAGAAAACAAAATTGATTTTAGGTAAGAAGAAGAACAACAAAGATGCCAAACACAGACTATAGGTTTTGTATCAACACTATTTTCACAGTATTGGTGGACAGTGCACCTAGTCCAATTTAGGAGCGCCAGCTCACATCCTTCTACATTAACTTTGCAATGTCGATTTTACTAGGGCAGTTGTTAATGGGGTTAAATAACACCAATTACAATACATAGTCCTCATCACCTCTTACGAGCACACAAGATTTTTACAAGTTGAACTGAAGGCAGAGTCTGCCCAAAGCCTGAAGACGAACAAACTAGAGCAAGCAAACTAAATAACGACTAGGAGCCTATTCATCTACTAAATAAGTTCTTCAGTTACTTCTAAGAGAGGGTCAGCATACGGTACACATTGGTATCCAATAAAATTGCAGAAGTAACTGAAGAAACTCTTAAGTCATAAGTAACATTGAAATCGGTAGAGAGATTGGAGGCACTACACCAAGCTCCGAACGATTTGATAAACAAAGGCTCTACCAGTACCAAAATTCGCACCAACACATTTGGCATGTTACTACGGCAGATCGGTCCTAAGCTCGGTCCTAAGCATGTTACTACGACAGATCGGTCCTAAGCGCGACGGCGATTCCGATTCGGTATGTTACTACGGCAGATCGGTCCTAAGCTCGGTCTTGCACTGCAACAACTAGTAGGCAGGGATGGTCGATCTAGAGAGAGAGAGAGAGAGACACGTACCGGAAGTCGTCGGACCGACGGCGACGACGATGCTGCTAGGGCGTGGGATGATGCGGCTTGCTCGGCTCGGGCTCCGTCCCTCCTCCCCTCCGCCTCCCTTGCTTGCCGCCGTAGCCCGTCCCTCTCTCCCCTCCCGTCTCCTTGCTCGATTTCGTAGCCCGCCCCTCTCTCCCCTATCGCCTTGGACGCCGTCGGCTTGTTCATTTTGTCTCGTCACGGCTCGGGGACGGGGTAAAACGCGAGCTAGGTCTCGCGTATCAGCAACCAGAAGAAATGGGCCTGTATCGAGGGATTTGGGGGGAAATGGGGGGAATATACCGGGCCAAAACGCTACAAACAAATGGGCTTTTTGACATACTAGGGGATTGGGGTTTGGGCCGGGATTGTCCCCCTTTTCCCTGGAAACAAACGGGGCCGTACCGGGTGCTTGCTTGATAGAATTGTTACTGTATATATTTAGCTGGTCTTGATCGTGATAAACGAAATTGGTCGCATGCTTGCCACTGCAATGCTTGTGTGACAATGGACAAGCAACCGGCACTTTGTTGTGGGCACGAAATACGGCAACCAAAATGTTAGCACTTAGCAGCATGGTAAGCTGCTAAACCTGATGAAAGGACTTGGTAAAACCCCATCTCAGCTCTTAGCCAGCATCACAGCAGTAGCCACAAGGTACCAAATAACCTTGCTCTCTAACGGATGGCATGCAAATATGTACAGGAGATGACAGGGTCGCCAATGTGGTGATAAATAAT
>JAPCYS010001976.1:0-51293 GCA_028641055.1 Alopecurus myosuroides
TCTTCTCCTCATATACCTCCATGTTTAGATCTCGTGAGCTGCCTATCATGATCGAGATTGATCTTATGTAATTCTCCATGATGTGTTTGGTGGGATCCGATGAATATTGACCTTATGCCAAGTTGATTATAGTCTTTATTTGCATGTGTTATTTGTGATCTTGCATGCTCTCCGTTGCTAGTGGTTATTATGGCCAAGTAATTGTTAGTGACTCCGAGAGGGAGTATTTATGCTAGATAGTGGGTTCATGCCTCCTTGTTTCCTTGCTCGAGTGACAAAAACGTGAAGGGGGGGATGTGATGTTGCCATTAGGGAGAAAACAACGGTGAGAGTGCCCGTGTTCATAATCATTGCTTACGTTACACACTTTGTTTAAATCGATTATCTGTTGCTTGCAACTTAATACCTGAGGGGGTTCGGATGATAACTTGAGGGTGGATTATTAGTCATAGATGCAGATGGATGTCTGTCTATGTATCTTGTTGTAATGCCCGCACTAGATAACATAGTAATCTTCCTGTCATATTGTGCACTACGGTGCAACCTTTATTTGTCAATTTCCTAGATGTAATTTGTTCACCCAGCATGTTATCTTTTATGGAGAGACACCACTAGTGAAACTACGAACCCCGTTCCATTTTTCCACACTGTTAAACAGCCCACAACAATTTCCTGCTCTTTTTAGTTTCTGCAAGCATACACTATTTTTCCACACTATAATTCTAATCTTTGTTTTCAGCAAGACCGATGAGAATGACAACCTCACTGTACCGTTGGGGCAAAGTTTTTTGATTGTGTTGTGTGCAGGTTCCACGTTGTTGCTGACACCGGTGAAGCGCCAACACCACCTTCAGTGGCATCAACCTTCCGAAGATTCTCTTTCTCCTACTAGAATGATAACCCTGGTTCTTAACTAAGGGGAAAACTTCCTACCGCTATGCTCATCACGCCCTCCTCTTGGGGTATCCCAACGAGTGCAAGATCTGCACCATCAGTTATCAATCCAATAGGAGAAAGAGAATCTTCGGAAGGTTGATGGCACTAATGGTGGTGCTGGCGCTTCACCGGTTTCAGCAACAACGTGGAACCTGCACACAGCATAATCACAATACTTTGCCCCAACGGTACAGTGAGGTTGTCAATCTCACCGGTCTTGCTGAAAATAAAGATTAGACGTATAGTGTGGAAAAACAGTGTATGCTTGCAGAAAATAAAGAGAGCACGAAAATGTTGTGGGTTGTTTAACAGTGTGGAAAAATGGACCGGGGTTCGTAGTTTCACTAGTGGTGTCTCTCCATAAAAGATAGCATGATGGGTGAACAAATTACAGCTGGGCGATTGACAAATAAAGGTTGCACCGTAGTGCACAATATGGCATGAAAATTACTATGTTATTTAATGCGGGATTACAACAAGATACATAGACCGACATCCATCTGCATCTATGACTAATAATCCACCCTCAGGTTATCATCCGACCCCCCTCAGGTATTAAGTTGCAAGCAACAGATAATTGCATTAAACAAAGTGTGTAATGTAAGCAATGATTATGCACGCGGACACTCTCACCGCTGTTTTCTCCCTAATGGCAACATCACATCCTCCCCCTTCACGTTTCTGTCACTCGAGCAAGGCAACAAGGAGGCATGAACCCACTATCGAGCATAAATACTCCCTCTTGGAGTCACTAACAATTACTTGGTCAGAATAACCACTAGAAATGGTGAGCATGCAACATCACAAATAACACATGCAAATAAAGACTATAATCAACTTGGCATAAGGTCAATATTCATCGGATCCCAGCAAACACAGCACAAAGAATTACATAAGATCAATCTCGATCATGATAGGCAGCTCACGAGATCTAAACATGGAGGCATATGAGGAGAAGACAACCATCTAGCTATAGCTACGAACCCGTAGTCCAAGGATGAACTACTCACGCATTACTCCGGAGGCAGGCATGGTGATGAAGAGGCCTCCGGTGATGATCTCCTCTCCGGCAGGGTGCCGAAAACAGCTTCAGAACCCCCCTGATCTAGGGTTGACGGTAACGGCGGCTGTGGAACTTTTTCGGGGATTTTGATCAGGTGTCGAGGGTTTTCCATCCGGGGGGCTTAAATAGGCGAAAGGGCGAAGGCGGTGGCGCTCCAGGGGGCCCACACCCCTAGCTGGCGTGGCCAGGGGGGCCGCGCCACCCTATGGTGTGGCCCCCCTGTTGCCCCTCTCCGGCTCCTCTTCGGTCTTCTGGATGCTCCGGGGAAAATAGGACTTTCGGGCTTCGAATTTTCCAATTCCGAGAATATTTCGATAACAAATTTTCTGAAACTAAAAAACATCAGAAAGTAGGGAACTTGCTCTGTGGCATCTTGTTAATAGGTTAGTCCGAAAAGCGTATAAAAATGACATAAAGAAGGTAGAAAACATGTAGCAATTGTCAAAATATGATCATGGAGAATCAGAAATTAGGGATACGTTTATGACGTATAAAGCATCCCCAAGCTTAGTTCCTACTCGTCCTCGAGTAGGTAAACGATAAAACAGTAATTTCTGAGGTGACATGCTACTAACACAAACTTGATCAATCTAATGTAAAAGGATATGCACGCTGAGATCATAAGACTTTAAACACAGCCATGATAAATAAACCTTTAATAATAAAGCGTAGCAATTACTTTGCATCACGAAGAGTAACTCAAATAAAGGATCATGAATTATAATGCAAAGAAAGGTAAACGTTTGTTTCTGGTATAGAGAAAGCATGGCAAAGTGATATTTCAATAGTCCTTAAGAGTGGGGCAAAACACAAATCCCAGGACACCTTCAAAGTTCAAGAGGAAGACTAGAACAAATAATAACACATCATGAAGTAATTATTGATGCTTATGGGACAAATGCACATAGAACTCAGAATGGCAAAAATGCTCTCTCAACTGTGCATAAAGTTAGAAGATGGAGACTCAACATAAAAGTTAACGAAAGGCCCTTCGCAGAGGGAAGCAGGGATCACTCATGTGCTAGAGCTTTTATTTTATTAAATAGAGGTATTAAAAGTTTGACACTCCTCCCATCCATCTTTCACAAACCATGGCTAACTGAATCCTCGGGTGCCTGCCAACAATCACATACCGTGGAGGAGTGTCTATATTTTGGGAGATGTATGCTAATGTCAACGAATGATAAACAAAAATACATACGTCACAAGTCAACTGGATTCACATGAGCGGATCCCATGGTGAATGACGCAACTGGTGTAGAAGGTCATCCCTCTTTCTCTTTTGTTTACATAATTATGTTTTGACTGATAACTCAAGGGCAAACATAGTGAAGAGAATTTGTATGCATTGATTTGGGGTTGGGCACCCCGCTGCCAGCTCTTCTATCATTTGGATAAGAGGATGAAGCCCCTAGTCCAGGGTGTGAAATCCAATCCACAAGTGAGATAAATATTCTCTATTTACGTTCTCATGAGCAAAAACATGAACATAAAGCAGGAGTAATTTTGAAGGTTTTAAAGGTAACACATGAGCAATTTACTTTGGAATGGCAGTTAAATACAACATGTAGGTAGGTATGGTGGACACAATGGGAAAAACTTTGGTTTAAGGGAGTTTGGATGCATGAGTAGAGCTCATACTCAGTACAGGTGGAGGCTAGCAAAAGACTGGGAGCGACAAATCAAGAGAGCATAAGGGCCATAATCATGCACAGCGACATAAGCATCATTAATTAAAACATAAGAAGTATCACAAATTCAAAAACTAAGTGTTCATGGAGGCTATTCATGACTGGTTTGTAGTCATAAACATGGTGTGAGCATGCGCCAAGTCAACCAAATAAAACATTCGAAAGAGAATACCATATATTGATGCTTTACTATGACAAGAACAACTCATGAATCTTTCAATACATATAACACTCTCAGCTATTTGAGGCTAATCATGCTACTTAATAACCACAAGGCTTTAAAACTAAAATAACATTTAGCATGGCATGAAAAAGTCCTAGCCACAGTGTATACAAGATTCTACTAGTATTGTTATAAATTCTACTTCAATCAGCAATTTTTCTTTCGTTTCTCCCAACAAGCACCATACAAAACATGCTTTAACAAAAAATACTCTTTATGATACAACAATAAAACATGAGAGTACTCAAATAATACTACTAAAACTAACAAATCTAACAAGAGATGCATGCAAAACAGGAGCTGAATAAATGCACCAACTAGACAGAGATTAAGAATACAACGTATTCTCATGAAAAAGCGGAGCGTGTCACTCTCCAATAAAAGAATGCTGGGGTCCAACCAAGCTTATTAAGAAAGAAAAAGAAAACTGAAAGCAAAATAAAAAACAAACTGAAAACAAAAATAAAAGACGCTCCAAGTAAAGCACATAAGATGCGACCGAATAAAAATATAGTTTCACTAGAAGTGACGTGATAATTTGTTGATGAAGAAGGGGATGTCTTGGGCATCCCCAAGTTTAGACGCTTGAGTCTTCTTGGAATTTTCTTGGATGTACCACCAGGGCATCCCCAAGCTTAGGCTTTTCACTCTTATTGATCACATCATATCATCCTCTTCTCTTGACCCTTGAAAACTTCCTTCACATCAAAATTCTCACAATCTTCATTAGCAACGTTAGTGCAATTGAAATAAGAAATTCACATGGTTCAGTTTCAACACAAGTCTAACACTCAAAAACACATTAGATATTGTCACAACTTCTTTCAAAACTCTTTTTCTCAAAAGAACACCAAAAGAAAGAGATTAAGCTGCAAATGCGATAAATGGCAGAAATCTGTCAAAAGTAGGACAATGGGTAAAGATCGATTTTTTCAAAACTCTTCTGTTGCTCAAATCAAAAAGTGGTAATCTATAAAAAGTTGCGTATATAACTCAGGATTAAGCAAAAAAAAGCTCAGGTCAACTTGAGTTTTCTGTGATTTTTAACTGAATTTACAATGGACAGTAGAAATCTGTTTTCTGCGCAGAAATCCGAAATATAGGCTCAACTTTCCACTAGTGGCTTTACTTGGCTCAACAAAAACTCAAAAGAAAAGATACAACAGGGTTGCTAAGGAAATAGACAACACCAGGTGCAAGCACACCAAAGAAAACAAAATAAAACTGAATTAAAACAGATAAATAAAACGGGTTGTCTCCCGGTAGCGCTTTTCTTTAAAGCCTTTCAGCTAGGCATAGAAAAATCAACTCAAGTGTTTTCAAGTGAAGAAGCATCAACATCATATTTTGCTATAATAATAGAGTCAAATGGTAGCTTCATCTTCTTTCTAGGAAAGTGTTCCAAACCTTTCTTGAGGGGAAGTTGATATTTAATACTCCCCTCTTTCATATCAATAACAACACCAACAGTTCTAAGAAAAGGTCTTCCAAAAACAATAGGACAAGAAGCATTGCATTCAATGTTCATAAAAACAAAATCAACATGGGCAAGGTTATTATTAACCATAATAAGAACATCATCAATTCTACCAAGAGGTTTCTTCTTGGCATTATCAGCAAGATGAGCATCCAAATAACAGTGTTCCAACGGTGGCAAATCAAGCATATTATAAAGCTTTTGAGGCATAACAGAGATACTAGCTCCAAGATCACACAAAGCATTGAAATCAAAATCATTTACTTTTATCTTAATTATAGGCTCCCAACCATCATCTAATTTTCTAGGGATAAATGTCTCAAGTTTCAACTTTTCTTCCCTAACTTTCATGAGAGCATTGGTAATATGTTTAGTAAAGGCCATATTCATGGCACTAGCATTGGGACTTCTAGCAAGATTTTGTAGAAACATAATAACTTCAGAGATGTTGCAATCATCAAAATCAATATTATTATCATCAAAAGTAATGGAACCATTATCTCCCACACTTCTAAAAATTTCAGCACTTTTATCAGAAGTAGTTTCAGTAGTTTTAGGCAATTTAGCACGTTTCACCAAAGGAGTAGGGACTTTATTAATACAAACTACTTTACCATTTATAGTAGGAGGTTTACTAGCACTTGGAACTTCAGTTTTACTAGTTGTTGTGACAGTACAAACTCTAGCGATATTATTCTTTTCAGCTAGCTCATCTTCTCTTTCCCACCAGCACGGAATTCAGCCATCAATCTAACATTATTGTCTATTTGAACTTGGATGGCATTCAAAGTTTTATTTTTTTTAACATCTTGTGGCAAAACCTTCAGTTTTAGAAAATCAACATCAATAGCAAGGCTATCTACTTTAGATGCAAGAACATCTATTTTACCAAGCTTTTCCTCAACAAATTTATTAGAAGCAGTTTGTGTGCTAATAAATTCTTTAAGCATGTTTTCAAGATCAGAGGTAGAGATTTTATTACTAGTGTAGGAGTTTCCATAAGAATTACCATAACCATTATTAGGAGGATAGGGCTTATAATTGTTTCCACCAAAATTATTTCTATAAGCATTGTTGTTAAAATTATTATTTCTAATAAAGTTCACATCAACATGCTCTTCTTGAGAAACCGAAGAGGCTAAAGGAACATTATTTGGATCAACTTGAGCTTAACCATTAACGAGCATAGACATAATAGCATCAATCCTTTCACTTAAAGAGGAGGTTTCCTCAACAGAATCTACCTTCTTACCTTATGGAGCTCTCTTAGTGTGCCACTCTGAATAATTTATCATCATATCATCAAGAATCTTTGTTGCATTGCCCTAAGTGATGGACATAAAGGTCCCTCCAGCATCTGAATCCAATAGGTTCCTTGAGGAAAAATTCAGTCCTGCATAGAAGGTTTGTATAATCATCCAAGTAGTCAGTCCATGAGTGGGACAATTCTTCACCATAGTTTTCATTCTTTCCCAAGATTTTGCAACATGTTCATTATCAAATTGCTTAAAATTCATTATGTCACTTCTCAGGGATATAATCTTAGTAGGAGGAGGATATTTTCCAATGAAAGCATCTTTACACTTAGTCCATGAATCAATACTATTTTTAGGCAAAGATAGCAACCATTCTTTACCTCTTCCTCTCAAAGAGAAAGGAAATAATTTCAGTTTAATAATATCTCCATCCACATCTTTATATTTTTGCATCTCACATAGTTCAACAAAATTATTAAGGTGAGCAGCAGCATCATCAGTACTAACACCAGAAAATTGTTCTTTCATCACAAGATTTAATAAAGCAGGCTTAATCTCATATAAAGAAGCAGTAGGAGTAGGTGGAGCAATAGGTGTGCAAATAAAATCATTGTTGTTTGTGTTAGTGAAGTCACACAACTTGGTATTCTCAGAGGAACTGATTTTAGCAGAATAAAAGCAAGCAAATAAATAACAGCTATGAAGTAAACTAATTTTGTGTGTGTTTTCAATATAGAGAAATAAACTAATTTTTTGTGTTTTTGATATAGAGAAATAAAAACAAGACAAAAATAAAAACAAGACAATAAAAACAAAATAAAGAGATTGAGAGTGAGAGACTCCCCTTGCCAGAAGGCTTCCTTCTCCCCGGCAACGGCACTAGAAAAATCCTTGATGCAGTTTGTTGGGAAACCCAAGAGGAGGGTGTGGTGAGTACAACGGTAGGAGTTTTCCCCTTAGTTAAGAACCAGGGTTATCAATCCAGTAGGAGAAAGAGAATCTTCGGAAGATTGATGCCACTGACGGTGGTGCTGGCGCTTCACCCGTGTCAGCAACAACGTGGAACCTGCACACAACACAATCAAAATACTTTGCCCCAACGGTACAGTGAGGTTCTCAATCTCACTGGTCTTGCTGAAAACAAAGATTAGACGTATAGTGTGGAAAAACAGTGTATGCTTGCAGAAAATAAAGAGAGCAGGAAAATGTTGTGGGTTGTTTAACAGTGTGGAAAAATGGACCAGGGTTCGTAGTTTCACTAGCGGTGTCTCTCCATAAAAGATAACATGCTGGGTGAACAAATTACAGCTAGGCAATTGACAAATAAAGGTTGCACCGTAGTGCACAATATGACATGAAGATTACTATGTTATTTAGTGCGGGCATTACAACAATATACATAGACCGACATCCATATGCGTCAATGACTAATAATCCACCCTCAGTTATCATCCGAACCCCCTCAGGTATTAAGTTGCAAGCAACCGATAATCGCATTAAGCAAAGTGTGTAACGTAAGCAATGATTATGCATGCGGGCCTTCTCACCGCTGTTTTCTCCCTAATGGCAACAACACATCCTCCCCCTTCACGTTTCTGTCACTTGAGCAAGGCAACAAGGAGGCATGAACTCACTATCGAGCATAAATACTCCCTCTTGGAGTCACTAACAATTACTTGGCCAGAATAACCACTAGCAACGGAGAGCATGCAAGATCACAAATAACACATGCAAATAAAGACTATAATCAACTTGGCATAAGTACAATATTCATCGATCCCAGCAAACACAGCACATAGAATTACATAAGATCAATCTCGATCATGATAGGCAGCTCACGAGATCTAAACATGGAGGCATATGAGGAGAAGACAACCATCTAGCTACAGCTACGAACCCGTACTCCAAGGATGAACTACTCACGCATCACTCCGGAGGCGGGCATGGTGATGTAGAGGCCTCCGGTGATGATCTCCGTTTCGGCAGGGTGCCGGAAACAGCTCCAGAACCCCCCATGATCTGGGGTTGACGGTGACGGCGGTTGCGGAACTTTTTCGTGGATTTTGATCAGGTGGCTAGGGTTTTCCATCCGGGGGGCTTAAATAGCGAAAGGGCGAAGGCGATGGCGCTCCAGGGCCCACACCCCTATCTGAGTGGCCGGGGGGCCGCGCCACCCTATGGTGTGCCCCCCCGCTGCCCCTCTCCGGCTCCTCTTCGGTCTTCTGGATGCTTCCGGGGAAAATAGGACTTCCGAGCTTCGAATTTTCCAATTCTGAGGATATTTCCAGAACAACTTTTCTGAAACTGAAAAAACAAAAGAAAACAGGGAACTGGCTCTGTGGCATCTTGTTAATAGGTTAGTCCGAAAAACGTATAAAATGACATAAAGAAGGGAGAAAACATGTAGCAATTGTCAAAATATGATCATGGAGCATCAGAAATTAGGTATACGTTTATGACGTATCAGCTAGTAAGACTCTTGATGCTGCTCAAAAGAATTATGCTACTATTGAAAAAGAGTTCTTAGTTGTAGTTTTTGCATGTGATAAGTTTAGACCTTATATTGTTGATTCAAATGTTACTATTCATACTGATCATGCTGCTACTAGATACCTTATGGAAAAGAAAGATGCTAAGCCTAGGCTTATTAGATGGGTGTTGCTTTTATAAGAGTTTAATTAGCATATCTTGGATAGGAAGGGTGCTAAAAATCTTGTTGCTGATAACTTGTCTAGATTGGAAAAAATTGCTTTTGACCCTATTCATGTTAATGATAGTTTTCCAAATGAACAACTGGCTGCAATAAAAGTAAAATCCCAGGATAGTCAGTGGTATGTTGATTATGCTAACTTTATTGTTTCCAAGTATTTGCCTGCAACATTTACAGCTCAACAAAGAAGATAATTCTTCTATGATTTGAGGCATTATTTTTTGGGATGACCCACACTTATATAAAGAAGGAGTAGATGGTATTATGAGAAGATGTGTTCCAGATAATGAACAATGTGAAATATTGAAAAAGTGTCATGGTAGTGCTTATGGAGGACATCACACTGGAGATGGAACCGCACAAAAGTTTCTACAATCAGGTTTCTATTGGCCTACTCTCTTTAAAGATGCACGTAAATTTGTTTTATCTTGTGATGAATGTCAAAGAGTTGGCAATATTTCTAGACGTAATGAAATGCCTATGAGTTATTCTCTTGCTATTAAACCTTTTGATTGTTGGGGATTTGACTTTATGGGTCATTTTCCTCCTTCAAATGGTTATACACATATTCTTGTTGTTGTTGATTATGTTACTAAATGGGTAGAAGCTATACCTACTAAAAGTGCTGATGGTGAAACCTCGTTAAAATGCTTAAAGATGTTATTTTCCCTAGGTTTGGTGTGCCTAGATATCTTATGACTGATGGAGGTTCTCACTTTATTCATGATGGTTTCAGAAAAACCCTTGCTAAATATGATGTTAATCATAGAATTTCATCATCTTATCATCCTCAAACCAGTGGGCAAGTAGAATTATCAAATAGAGAAATTAAATCTATCTTGCAAAAGACTGCTAATAAATCTAGGAAGAATTGGTCTGATAAGTTGAATGATGCTTTGTGGGCTTATAGAACTGCTTATAAAAATCCTATGGGTATGTCTCCTTATAAAATGGTTTATGGAAAAGCTTGTCACTTTCCTTTAGAATTAGAACACAAAGCTTATTGGGCAGTGAAAGAACTTAATAAAGATTTTAGACTTGCTGGTAAGAAAAGAATGCTTGACATGAATCATTTAGATGAATGGAGATGTGAAGCTTATGAAAATGCTAAACTCTTTAAATAGAAAGTTAAAACAATGGCATGATAAAAGAATCCTTAAAAGAGAGTTTCATGTTGGTGAGGAAGTTCTATTGTATCGGTCTCGTCTCAGATTTTTTGCAGGAAAATTACTCTCCAGATGGGAAGGACCTTATATTATTGAAGAAGTGTATCGTTCGGGTGCAGTCAAAATTGCTTCCCTTAAAGATAACACTAGACATGTGGTAAATGGGCAAAGACTCAAATATTATATTTCTGGGGATTCCTATGATGAAGATGTTGATGTTATTCAAGTAATGACTTCAGAGAAGTTCATTAGAGGGATGATTCCAGAATCTGCAGATTCCGTTTTCGAATAGGTAACAGTTATGTTAAGGAAAAGTTCGCGGAACACCTTTTGGGTTATAAATTGTTGATTTTTGGAAAATATGAAAAATACCGAGTCGAAGAGGAGTTGGATACGATGCCAGAGGGCACCATACCATGCCTAGGTGCGGGCCCACCCTTGGCCGCGCCTGGCTATGGTGTGGGCGCCTCGGAGCCCCTCTCCGACTCGTTTTCGACCTGGACTTTCCTTTCATTATGCATATTTTTGCTATATAACCCCCCGGATCCCCCGAGGTCCGTATATAGTTTTCTCGTCGTGTTTCTATTTCGGCCTGTTTCCGCGAGGAGCTGTTTTCAGTTTAGAAGCACCATGGTCTCCGCCAACAACAACAAAGGGAAGGGCCCGAAGCAAGATGATTTCCAAGACCGAAAGCCAGAGGAGGAGAATGATTGTGGAGCTGAAAGAGGTGTAGAAGAAGACTCGCGCGTGCACCCATGTGCTACCATCGCAAGCATTGGAGTGGTAGCAAAACCATCCAAGTTCAAGCAAGGGGCACAGATGAGCACTAGAGGGAAGGTACCAGAGTCAAAGTTGCCTTCTTGCTGGGATATGGATCGTTCTAACCGTGCAGATAGAGAGGGATCTCAACCTAAGGAAGCGTGGGAGAAAAATCTGGATGGCTGGAACTCACCGTCTGACAAGCACAATACGGAGATGATGCGTATGCTTATGTTCGCAATTGAAGTTTTGAAGAAATCCATTAATAAGCTTATTGAGAAGGATTCACCACCACCACCGAAGAATTAATTCTTCATGGGTATTGGCATCTCCTTGGCTTGTTCCAAGATTGGGGGAGTGTCGCGGTATCACACCTTTATCTTTCACCTTTTTAACTTTTATAGAGTCATATCATGAGTAGAGAAAAATATCATATAGTATGGTTTACAGTATTGTCGTGGGATAATCACGGCAGATGTTACCTGGGGTAACTGATCTTGGGGCAAGTCGACACAGGTATTCGGGAGAGGGTTTAGCTCGAAGGAAGACATGGCGAAAGCGATCTAAGAACCGGAGAATAACTCGCCGGATCTCAATATGAATTATGCTGGATACTCGATAATAGGTGTTACAACTATGACCTGGATCTCTCGAGGCTAAGCCTAGGGGTTGGTTTATATAGCACTCATATCCCCCTTGGCTTGCTTTTACAAAGCGCTTCCTGAGTCCTACTCGAACTCTACATACAAACCCTAACTTTCCTTACCGCAACCCACAAACCGGGTTACGAACGTTACCAGCCCTGGGCCTTCCAGAAGTTTCTTTGCCTTCAGCCGGATTTAGTCCAGCCGCCTTTTGGGCCGGGTCACACCTGGGAGTTAGCATACCGGGTTAGCTCAATGATACTTACCATAAACATCCCCATAGATAGGATTCATAGCTTATATTACTCTCCTAACTCCAGTAGTCATTAACATGGCCATAAACTTAGAAATAAGATCCCCAATCTAGGCTCGGGCCATATAAAATTTCCGCCCTTGTTCTCCCTCCTCAGAAAATCTCACTTCTCCGGATCATTCGCAGATGGTAGACATATAAACACCCTCCTAACTTCTCCAAACATTTGCTGTTACGGAAAGCTCCGTAGATTTTGTAATAGCACACAATACCCGGACACATCGTACTTGACTCGGCAAGGCAATACCCGGTTTGTGCTTAAATTGCCGGTAACTGCTTATCTGCTAACTTCCGAGTTTTTGTTTCTTACGCCCTTTCCTTCAATGTTTTACCAGGTCAATCCCATGGCACCCAAGAGGCAGGGGAAACAGCCGGCTAAGGCTAAATCCACAAACTCCATATCAGCCAATTGGGGGAAATCCTCTGTTACCACGGCCAAACTGGAGGAGTTGGTCGAGCTTGGATCCCTACCTCCCCAGGAAGCTATCCACTGGAGAGTTCCAGGCAACGAAACCCGACCTTCCCCAGCAACGGACGAGGTAATATGTTTCGTTGAACACGTGACCCGGGGCTTCAGGCCTCCGGGTCACCCTTTCTTCCGCGACGTCCTAGACCACTACAAACTCCGTATTTTCGATATAGGCCCAAACTCCATTTTAAACATCTCTCATTTTATCGTTCTTTCCGAGTCTTACTTGTGCACTCCGCCAAGTCTGGCTCTCTTCGTCGAACTTTTTCAGTGCAAGCCGTGTCGCGAAAGCGGCGACGGCGCACTTCTTACTTGCGGCGGGGTTTCTATCCAGCGCCGCAAGAACTCCCTAATGCCCCCTATTACACTCAATTCTCACGTGAAGCACTGGCAGCTCTCATACTTCTACTGCCAGGATACCTCTCCACCCGGCGAAAAGAAGTTGCCGGGTTACTCGGAGGGTCAGCTTGACATCTCCGAGACTTTCAACGCCTTCGCCCCTGACTCGGACAGGGAGGCGATCTTGCCTTTGCTAGCTAGGATCTCCATCTTGTCAGCCCGAGGTCTCATCGGGCTAAACCTGGTGAAGACCTGGGTCAGCTTCCGCATCCAGCCAAACTCCATTCGTGAGAAGCTGATGTGCGAATACTCATGTCTTCCCACGGACCCTATCCGATACTCTCCTAACACCCTTGCTCCTAGTGATATGAACAAGACGATCAAGGGCTTTTTAACAGAGAAGCTCGAGGTGATCCGGAGCATAGCCGGATTAGAACCTTTTACCCTCGAGAATCCAGCCCCCGCAGTAAGTTTTCTACCTTTTGATTTTGACTTCTAACAGCTTACTTTTATTCGCTTCTCTTGACTCGATATTAATCACTATCCTGGCATCTTCTCCTCAGGCCGATGATGACTTTTGGACGGTCGACACCCCTCCTAATTCCGAAGATGCGGAGGAGGAAGACGATGTTGTTAACTCGGATGAAGGTACATACTTGATTCCCTTGTACACGTTACATCCTGCCTTTTCTACTTCTTTATGCTATAACTCGGATATTTTCCAGAGCGAGAGGACCGAAGCGAAGAAGAAGAAACGGACAGCAGGGGCGGGTCCGCCAGCGAGGAGGAAGAGCCGGAGCCGGCCACCAAAACCGGAACAAAGAGGAAATCCCAGAGGATAGCCCTCCAGGTTTTTACTTCATCTCCTTATACTTTGGTTTTTTGTTCCCATAACGTCACTCCGGGGCTAACCCCATCTTTACCCCTTTTGATCACAACTGAAGGAGCCACCTGCGACTAGGCGCCGAGTAACCCGGAACCATCCGGGCAACGAGATCCTTAACCCGGTTGCTTCGTCGCCCCCGGTTCAACACCCTGGTATTTATCGTAAACAAAATTTTCTTTCCGGACATTCCTTTGTAACGTAATCCCAGACCTTTCTTGCCATTTTCCAGTCTCTTCCGGGTCTAGCGGCGGCTTCCCCTCGGACTTCCCAGTGAACACCGGGTAAACTCCTTTCCTTTGAGTTATACCAAACTTTATCACCTTTTCACAACTAACCGCACCTTCGTACCCTCTACAGAGCCACGGTTGTTATTAGCGACGAAGAAGGCACGGAGGCTGAGGTCCAAGTCGAGAATAAGCCGGCCGATGACGCATTCGCTGCAACTGGCGACGAGCAAGCGTCGTCACCGGAGCTGGCTAGGCATGATGCTGGGTATCCCATCGCTTCGCACGCAGGCGAGAAGGAGACGGGAACAACTTCGAGCGCGGGAGGAGGACCAAACTCCGATATTCGGATGACCCGGGTGCCACCTCCTGTTACAAGAAACGCTCCTTTTCCCACTTTCCAGGTACCCGAGCCATCTAACTCGGATAACACTGATTTTAACCAGCTGATGAGCGCTCTTCTCGCCATGAAAGCTTCAGAAGGAAATGTCCTAGAGCGTATGGCTGCAGCACATCAGGTAACTTTTACTTGATACTCCTTATTATACATCCAGTCCCCAAGTCCCGAGTATAATTTTTTTTTGTAATTATCCTCGGTACTTCACATAATACTTTTCGGTAATCATTTCCTCAGAGGAAATACTCTCGTGATATCCGGCTTACAGCTTCACCCGGTCTTTGCAGGCAGAGATTACTCAGTCAGATGAAGCGTTACTTAAGGCTGAGCAGCTCTTGCTGGCTGAAGTTAAGCGTAGGGAGGCCCTTGAAGCGGAGATAAAGACTTTGAAAAAAGATGTCTCCACATACAAGAAGAAGTACAATGCCGCCCAATCCTCGCTGAAGAACTTATCGACTCAGATTACGGACACTTACCGTATTTTGCTAAGTAAGTTTGTTTATTTGCAACTAGCTTGCTTACCTCCATTTTGCCGTTGTAATAATCAAAATTACTGATATGCTTTTGTGTTTTTCGATTGCAGGTGCTAACCTTGCTGCTCCGGAGGAGAATGCCATTACTCAAGTTAAAACTCTGAAGACTGTGCTCCGGACGTTTTTTGCCGGCACGAAACTTTTGCTGGATGCTATCAAGTGGCCTTCTGAGGTATACCCGGGCGAGGAGAACCTTATGCAGCCTTTTCCACAGCGCCTGGATGGATTGAAATACTGAAGCGTTCGTCCTGCCGAATTGGGATGACCCGGGCTTTAACGCTGGCGAAGGCTTATTTTCCAAAGCTTGACCCGGCGAAGGTAGTATCCGGGTTCCCAGAGTTTAAAGCTGACGGATCCAAATTCAAGCCCCAGGATTTCAAAGCTATACAATCTGCGGTACGTCCTTCAGCCACAGCTTTGGCCGACAAGATGGATCTAAACACGATTATGAGCTCGTATGATTCTGAGGGCAAGGTTATCCTGGTGGAGGCACCCCCCCTATTGATATGTTGGACAAATGGTCGACTGATCTGGCTAGGAGGAAGGAAGAGGCTGCAAAGAGGGAAGCAGAGCTGGGCGTAAAGCCGTCTACCTCTACCCCAGCCGTGCCTCCGCCTGTTCGTCCGGATGTGAAGAGCCCGGGTAAAACTGCTGGCAAGGCCAAGGAGCAAGTCCAAGACTTAGACCCGGAGGACCGCTCTCAGGATGCCGAGTAGGATGCTGCCTAGTGCTTTGCGTTTCTCGAGACTGATATGATTTTTTTGCGGTGCGCCTGTGCACCATTGATGCTGATACTATGACTGTATGCTTGTTAACTTATGATAACTCTTTGCCTCCCCTGGCTTTTGATAATCTCGATCCTCGTGTTACGTATAAGCTTATTCTCGATACTTTGAATTTTTGTTTTTGATTCCCTTTTGAGACTCGGCTAACCGAGTATCGGAGGTTTTGATAGACGGACTTTTCTTTAAGTCCCCAATACTCGGAAACTAAGGTTTACAGGCTTTAGTAGTTAAACAGTTTGTTTCTGTTTCGAAGTCCCCAGCCCCCATGACCCAAAGTACGAGCTATGGGGGTGTGGCCTTTCTCAGATGACACACTGCTGTTTACCAAGCTGAAGACCAATAGCTGTTCGCATAAATACTGAAGTCATGCTTAATACTTGTTGAGTTTCCGGCTATTTTAGCCTTATACTCTGCATAGACTTGTGGTTTAGATGACCCTTTTGATTATCTTGTACTATAAGCCGGCTTTCGCGTGGATACCATGTCGTTGCATCTATACGAAAAACAAGATCAAGCAAGCCCCATTGGGCTGCATAGTTTGATTGTAATCGTAAGTGAACAGATCATGCCACTTTAGCGCGAGTCACATCGAGCTTAAGTAAGAATAATCAAGAAATTTGGCTCCTTCGTCCAGTTATAGGATTGCAGCCACACCCGTTTCTACGAGTAATCAGCCCCCATAACTCATAGGCATCATGGCCGGGTCTCCGGGTTTTGTGATTACTTATTGAAGCAGATCACCCCCCGGAGACCTATATTCACGCAATGTATTTCGATGATACTGATGTATTGATAATAACAATGTTACTTACTTGTAACTGAAGCAAAGACCATGATAAGACTCGAAACCATCTTCTTTTATTGATAAAAATTTCTTTTTTGAATCAGCAGGCCGCCTCATTAAAAACCTTCCAGTCCCCGTAGGTACCCTGGTAAGGAAAAGAGTGCGTACGAAACCCGCCGTCGATTACACTGCTTTAGTTATTCTCGGGAATCGGCCTCACACTGGCGTGGCCGATGCTTATTCTCCATTCGCCTGGCCTTTTCATAACGAGTATCGGATTTGCTAGCCAATCCGGGTATACCGTCCTTGAAACGTGATCAGCTGCGTGTGGAAGTACGTCTTCTTCTTCTCTGTTAGGGGATTTGAAAAGATTGCCCCCGATGAAACCTACCATCTTAAGGTCCTTTTCTGCCCTAATTTTTGCTTTGTCCCCTTCAGGGGTTGGCTTTTTTGACGTTGTCCTCTCTTCTAGGTCCACCTTAGAACGGTAATGTTTGAGCTCTTCCTTCCTACAGGCTTGCTCGGCCATTGCCGCGTCTCCCTCATCGCACTCAGCTGCTATATCTCGGTTTCCGTGTATTGTAATGGTCTTCTTGGGACCCGGGATTTTCAGTTGTAGGTACACATAACACGGTCTCGCCATGAACTTGGCATAAGCCGGCCTTCCAAACAATGCATGATAAGGGCTGCGCAACTTTACTACCTCGAAGGTAAGCCACTCGACTCGGTAGTTGTCCTTTGACTCTCCAAAAGCTACTTCCAGTGCCACCTTTCCTTCAGGGCATGCTGAGTGACCCGGCACTATCCCGTGAAAAACTGTTGTACTCTTTTGCAGCTGCGATTCCTTTAAGCCCATACGCAGAAAAGTTTCCCAGTACAGGATATTGATACTACTTCCTCCATCCATCAAGACTTTTTTCAGCTCGTAGCCGTTGACCTGTGGTGCCACTACCAAAGCTAAGACTCCCGGGTGATCAACTCTGTCCGGGTGATCTCTCCTGCTCCATGTTACCTCTTGTTCTGACCACCTCAAATATCTTGGAACAGCGGAAGAGACCGAATTAACTGCTTGTTTCATTATCTTCTTATCCTTGCTAGAACCTCCAGTAGTGTGCACATGATACTGACCCAGCTGTTTGGGGTTAGCTTGGAAACCTCCCGCTCCCCCTTGGTTGCTACCTTGATTTCCAGCTGGCGGATTACCGGCTGGGGGCGGTCCGTTGCCCAAATTTCCACCTAGACCCGGGCCTCCTCCTCGGCCCGCACCTCGCATGGCTCTGTTCACTTCCTCGTTCTTCCACCTTTGTAAGTCGGCACATTGCTCCAATGAATGATTGGCCGGCTTGCCATTCCTGCTATGCTTCGGGCACGCCATCCTAAATATGTCCCAACTGTTGCTTGGTCTTGGAGGCCCTTGGTAGTGTCCCCCATTGCGATTTCCAGTATTAAAATTCCCTTCGGATCTAGGCCTTGAAGACCCGGCCTCCGTATTGGCTACAAACTCGGAATTCCCTTCAAACGGGCGCTTGTTTTGGCTACTTCCATTATTGTTTGGCGCCGATCCATTGCCGGTTTTCCCACTGCTACTTGTGTTTGCTTTTGCTTTCTTGTCATCAACTTCCTCCTCTGTGGTATCCGTTGCAGCGTGTTTGTTGCACGCATCCATTAACTCTCCCATTGTAACCTCCGCTGCATTCCTACTAGATTTCATGCGAGTTAGCTTTTGCACTAAAGGAACATACTTACATGTTTTTGCCATAGCTTGTAGCGCATCCTTAGGCTGGATATCCGTAGACGAGTGGAGTATCTCCATAACCCGGCGTACCCAGCTGCGTGCTGACTCTCCTTTCTTCTGAACGCATCTTTCTAAATCATCAATAGTAAATAACTTTCTGCATGTCCCATGAAAGTGCTTGATAAATGCGGTTTTTAGCTCCTCCCACGATTTGATCGATTTTTCCGGTAGATTGGTGAACCATAACTTTGCTGCTCCCTCTGACATCATTAAGTACATGAATTTGGCTTGGAGATTCTCGGATGCGTTGCGAATTGACATTGCCATCTCATAGCTGCTCAGCCACGTTTCTGGATCCATTGTTGGCTCATAATTTACTACTTTCCCCGGTTCTTTGAACTTCTCCGGGTAAGGTTCTGCCCTGATATCGTCCGAGAGGCACTTGGGTCCCGCCAGGGTGGTTGGGGGTGGTCTTACTCGGGAAACACGTGACCCGGCTGGGGGCGCCACGTTGTGCGGCACCACCGGTAACTCGTGCGCTGCAGACCCGGCCCCGGCTCTTCTGGCCCTGGAGCTGTCCACCACTGCCTGTGCTGCTGATACTGCCGGTACTGTCTGGACGCGCGGTGGAGGCGGCATTTGCTGCTGCTCTTCCCTTCGTTGTGCCGCACTTGTTTGGACATTGCCCTGTTGCTGACTGGCGTACGGCGTCCCATGCATCCCGCTTCTATGATCCGGATAATTGGCTTGCTGTGCTACCGCGGTGTGTAGCAGATCGATTGCTCGTCGGGTTCCTTCCGCATGAGGCGAGTCTCTTACAGGAATCTGGTTTAACGCGAGCGTTGCTGCATACACGTTGTCCATGGGATTGTTGTAGTGACCTGCTGGGGTACGGAATCGCGACGGTGGAGGCGGCATGGTATTGCCGGCCGTCGCCCCCGTCCGAGGCAAGGGTAACCCGGCTGGCGCGTTTACCGGCTGTGCTTCCGTTGCTAGTTGCGGTATGGTCCCTTGGTTCGCCGGTGGGATTGGCTGATCTTGAGGCTGAACACCAGGGCAGTCGGGTTAATAACCCCTCCTGTTGCCGGCAGCATAGTTTGGTGCCTTTGGTGCATCCTTGTCGTTTCCTCCCGGAGCCGGGTCTCTCGGTCATCCAATTCGCGCTGCCGCGCGGCCATCCCCTGCCTTTCTGCTTCCACTTGCCTTCTTTGCTGCTCCAATGCACGACGAGCCACGTCCAGGTCTCTTACGCGCTCTGCCGCGTTTTCTGGGGTAATAACTGTGGCCAAGACCGTGGGGTCCAAGATCAAATTATTATCAAACAGAGCCGGGTGGCGCGGATTCGAGGGGCCCGCCCCCGGTGTCCGGTTTTTGGAACCCAAACATATTTGCGTGTCGCTCCTCGTCTGCTGGGCGACTGGTGACTGATGCCGACTCTCCATCGACCTGGACCAAGACCGGGTCAACTGTACCTTGCTGTTGGGCCACTGCCTGAGCCGCCCCGACTGGCGCCGCGGCCGCGTTTTCTTGATTGAGATTGGTCGCGGGAGCCGCATAAACTGCAACCCGGCGCATGATGCCCGGTGTAGATTCGTACTGTTCTTCCTCGCTGTTTTCCTTTTCATATCGATCCTCCGATAAATCCCGTATGGACTCGGTATCATCCTCCCTCTCTATCTGACCCGTTGTTCCAATCGACTCTTCTTTTCCGACCGGATATACGTGTCTTCCCCTGACACAGAATCAGATCCAATATTATCACAATTCGAACTGGAAGTACATACCATACCGATGAAGACGTTGATGCTGCCGACTGTCACGATGGATCCGGTTTCGAGGTGATCTGACTCTGGCCCCCAGCCAGAATCGTCTACCATCTTCTCTCCTTTGCTGTTGACGTAGATTTCTCCGACGATGAGGTTCTTCATGCTCTTCCGAGCTTCTCCCGTGATGTAAACACCTTTGGACGCAGGCCCCACGGTGGGCGCCAACTGTCGTGGGATAATCACGGCAGATGTTACCTGGGGTAACTGATCTTGGGGCAAGTCGACACAGGTATTCGGGAGAGGGTTTAGCTCGAAGGAAGACATGGCGAAAGCGATCTAAGAACCGGAGAATAACTCGCCGGATCTCAATATGAATTATGCTGGATACTCGATAATAGGTGTTACAACTATGACCTGGATCTCTCGAGGCTAAGCCTAGGGGTTGGTTTATATAGCACTCATATCCCCCTTGGCTTGCTTTTACAAAGCGCTTCCTGAGTCCTACTCGAACTCTACATACAAACCCTAACTTTCCTTACCGCAACCCACAAACCGGGTTACGAACGTTACCAGCCCTGGGCCTTCCAGAAGTTTCTTTGCCTTCAGCCGGATTTAGTCCAGCCGCCTTTTGGGCCGGGTCACACCTGGGAGTTAGCATACCGGGTTACTATCCCCTCATCAAGTATGGAAGTATCACTCTTTAGCTGGTTATCGTTGTATCCCTTGGTTTGAGTTGCCTTAATGGAATATTAATGAGAAGTCTCATCATCTTCTACACTTTATTTTAGCTTTCAATTTTTGTTGTGTTGTTGATCTTTTTATTAGTATTGGTATCAATATTGGAGCATCAACTTAATCTAGTTGGTTTTGGCAAACTTAGTATTGGTCAGTAGCAATAATACTTTGAGACTTAAGTAGAAAAGAGGAAGTTTCATGTAGATATATTGTTCCATGATCTTTCTTTCTTGTTAGCCCATAAGCTTAGTATTCTCAAGTAAGATTGTTTGTACTTCTCAAGGAAGATTGCATGATTGGGTTTATCATATATATGGTTATTTGTTTTCCCTCAATTCTTATGCTTGCTAGCCAAAACCTTGTACTGAGAGGGAATACTTCTCGTGCATCCAAACCTTGAGCTCAAAACCATGCCATTTGTGTCCACCATACCTACCTATATGTGGTATTTAACTGCCACTCCAAGTAAATTGCTTGTGTGCTACCTTTAAAACCTTCAAAATTACACATGTTTTGTGTTCTTGTTTTAGCTCATGAGGATGCAAATAGAGAATCTGTATCTCACTTGTTGATTGGACTTTACACACCTGGACTAGTGGCTTCATCCTCTTATCCAAATGCTAGAAGAGCTGGCAGCGGGGTGCTGATACGTCTCCAACGTATCTATAATTTCTGATGCTCCATGATCATATTATGTCAATTGCTACTTGTTTTCTCCCTTATTTAAAGCATTTTTATACGTTTTCCGGGACTAACCTATTAACAAGATGCCAAGTGACATTTCCTTGTTTTCTGCTGTTTTTGGTTTCAGAAAAGTTGTTCTGGAAACATTCTCGGAATTGGACCCCACAAAGCCTGAAGTGCCTATTTTCCCGGAAGCATCCAGAACACCGAAGAGGAGTCGAAGACGGGTACCAGGGGGGGCACACCATAGGGTGGCGCGCCCCCTGGCCACGCCAACTATGGGTGTGGGGCCCCTGGAGCTCCACCGCCTTTGCCCTTTCGCCTATCTAATCCCCCGGGATGAAAAACCCTAGGCACCCGATCCAAATCTCCGAAAAACTTCCACAGCCGCCGTCACCGTCAACCCTAGATCAGGGGGGTTCTGAAGCTGTTTCCGGCACCCGGCCGGAGAGGAGATCATCACCGGAGGCTTCTACATCACCATGCCTGCGTCCGGAGTGATGCGTGAGTAGTTCCTCCTTGGACTACGGGTTCGTAGCTGTAGCTAGATGGTTGTCTTCTCCTCATATGCCTCCATGTTTAGATCTCGTGAGCTGCCTATCATGATCGAGGTTGATCTTATGTAATTCTATATGCTGCGTTTGTTGGGATCCGATGAATATTGAACTCATGCCAAGTTGATTATAGTCTTTATTTGCATATGCTATTTGTGATCTTGCATGCTTTCCGTTGCTAGTGGTTGCTCTCGCCAAGTAGTTGCTAGTGACTCCAAGAGGGAGTATTTATGCTCGATAGTGGGTTCATGCCTCCTCACCACCTTGCTCGAGTGACAGAAACATGAAGGGGGAGGATGTGTTGTTGCCATTAGGGAGAAAACAACGGTGAGAGTGCCCGCGTGCATAATCATTGCTTACATTACACACTTTGTTTAATGCAATTATCTGTTGCTTGCAACTTAATACCTAAGGGGGTTCGGATGATAACCTGAGGGTGGATTATTAGTCATAGATGCAGATGGATTTCGGTCTATGTATATTGTTGTAGCTAGAAGGATACCCCGCGCGTTGCTGCGGGGGCCTCTTTAGAAACTTCAATATAGTGTTAATAAAATTTTATAAGAGATGGAATACATTATGTTTTCTAATTGAATATAAAAAATTCAACTGATCATAGTATATATATTTTAAATTATTAATATGAATAATTGGATGGTTTAATAAATAGACAATGTGTAGCTTACATGTAGTAATTAATAAATATTAGTGGAGATTACATGGACAATTGATTGGCTAGGATAATGGATGATGTGGATAGCTTGCATGTTGAGATAGAAAATTCATTAATGCATGTTAGTGGGGTTTTGCTTTATAATAAGTATAGATGCCCGCACTAAATATCATAGTAGTCTTCATGTCATATATGTGGACTACGGTGCAACCTCTATTTGTCAATTGCCCAGCTGTAATTTGTTCAACCAGCATGCTATCTTTTATGGAGAGACACCACTAGTAAACCTATGAACCCCGGTCCATTGTCCACATTGTTAAACAAACTACAACTATTTACTACTTTCTTTACTTACTGCAATCATACATAATTTTTCACACTATACGTCTAATCTTTGTTTTCAGCAAGACCGGTGGGATTGACAACCTCACTGTACCGTTGGGACAAAGTATTTTGGTTGTGTTGTGTGCAGGTTCCACATTGTTGCTGAGACCGGTGAAGCGTCAGCACCACCGTCAGTGGCATCAACCTTCCTGAGATCCTCTTCCTCCTACTGGATTGATAACCTTGGTTCTTAACTGAGGGAAATTCTTGCCGCTTACTCATCACACCCTCCTCTTGGGGTTTCCAACACGCCATCCATAGCAATCAAGAATTTCTGGCGCCGTTGCCGGGGAGGAAGAAATCTTCTGGCCAGGGGAGTCTCTCACTCTCAACCTCTTTATTTTGTTTATTGTCTTGTTTTTATTTTTGTCTTGTTTTCCTTTTCTATATTAAAAACACAAAAAGAATAGTTTACTTCATAACTGTTATTTATTTGCTTGCTTTTATTCTGCTAAAATGAGTTCCTCTGAGAATACTAAGTTGTGTGACTTCACTAGCACAAACAACAATGATTTTATTTAAACACCTATTGCTCCACCTGCTCCCACTTCTGCATTCTATGAGATTAAACCTGCTTTATTAAACCTTGTGATGAAATAACAATTTTCTGGTATTAGTACTAATGATGCCGCTGCCCACCTCAATAATTTTGTTGAACTATGTGAGATGCAAAAATATAAAGATGTGGATGGAGATATTATTAAACTGAAATTATTTCCTTTCTATTTGAGAGGAAGAGCTAAAGAATGGTTGCTATCTTTGCCTAGAAATAGTATTGATTCATGGACTAAGTGTAAAGATGCTTTCATTGGGAAATATTATCCTCCTACTAAGATTATATCCCTGAGAAGTGACAAAATGAATTTTAAACAATTTGATAATGAACATGTTGCTAAAGCTTGGGAAAGAATGAAAACTATGGTGAAGAATTGTCCCACTCATGGACTGGCTACTTGGATGATTATACAAACTTTTTATGCAGGACTGAATTTCTCCTCAAGGAACCTATTGGATTCAGCTGCTGGAGGTACCTTTATGTCCATCACTTTGGGAAATGCAACAAAGCTTCTTGTTGATATGATGATAAATTATTCAGAGTGGCACACTGAGAGAGCTCCACAAGGTAAGGAGGTAAATTCTATTGAGGAAACCTCCTCTTTAAGTGAAAGGCTTGATGCTATTATGTTTATGATTGTTAATGGTAAATCTCAAGTTGATCCTAATAATGTTCCTTTAGCCTCTTTGGTTGCTCAAGAAGAGCATGTTGATGTAAACTTTATTAGAAATAATAATTTTAACAATAATGCTTATAGAAATAATTTTGGTGGAAACAATTATAAGCCCTATCCTCCTAATAATGGTTATGGTAATTATTATGGAAACTCCTACAATAGAAATAAAATCTCTACCTCTAATCTTGAAAACATGCTTAGAGAATTTATTAGCACACAAACTGCTTTTAATAAATCTGTCGAGGAAAAGCTTGGTAAAATAGATGTTCTTGCCTCTAAAGTAGATGGCCTTGCTATTGATGTTGATTTTATAAAACTAAAAGTTTTGCCACAATATGTTAAACAAAGTGAAACTTTCAATGCCATTCAAGTTCGAATTGATGACAATGTTAGGTTGATGGTTGAATTACGTGCTAGGTGGGAAAGTGAAGATGAACTGGCTAGAAAGAATAATATTGATAGAGTTTGCACTATCACAACCACTAGTAAATCTGAAGCTCCAAGTGCTAGTAAACCTCCCACTATCAATGGTAAAGTAATTGGTGTTAATAAAGTCCCTACTCCTTTGGTGAAATGTGCTAAATTGCCTCAAACTGTAGAAATTGCTCCTAATAAAAGTGCTGAAATTTTTAGAGATATGGGAGATAATGGTCCCATTACTTTTTATGATAATAATATTGATTTTGATGATTGAAATATCTCTGAAGTTATTATGTTTCTACAAAAGCTTGCTAGAAGTCCCAATGCTAGTGCCATGAATATGGCCTTTACTAAACATATTACCAATACTCTCACGAAAGTTAGGGAAGAAAAGTTGAAACTTGAAACATCTATCCCTAGAAAATTAGATGACGGTTGGGAGCCTATCATTAAGATAAAGTAAATGATTTTGATTGCAATGTTTTGTGTGATCTTGGTTCTAGTATTTCTGTTATGCCTCAAAATCTTTATAATATCTTGATCTACCACCGTTGGAACACTGTTATTTGGATGTTCATCTTGCTGATAATGCTAAGAAGAAACCTCTTGGTAGAATTGATGATGTTCTTATTATGGTTAATAATGACCTTTCCCCTGTTGATTTTGTTGTTATGAACATTGAATGAATGCTTATTGCCCTATTGTTCTGGGAAGACCTTTTCTTAGAACTGTTGGTGCTATTATTGATATGAAAGAGGAGAGTATTAAATATCAATTTCCCCTCAAGAAAGGTTTGGAAAACTTTCCTAGAAAGAAGATAAATTTAACTTTTGACTCTATTACTAGAGCAAAATATTATTTTGATGCTTCTTCACTTGAAAATACCCGAGTTGCCCTTTTATGCCTAGCTGAAAGGCATTAAAGAAAAGCGCTACTGGGAGACAACCCGTTTTGTTTTGTTGTTTTCAACCCGTTTTCCTTCGTTTTCTTTGGTGTGATTTGCGCCTGGGTGTTTTATATTTACTTAGAAACCCCTCCGTATCTTTTCTTTTGATTTTTGGTTGAGCCAAGTAAAGCCTCTAGTGGAAAGTTGAGGTTATATTTCGGATTTCTGCGTAGGAAACAGATTTCTTCTGTCCACTGGTAATTCCGTAGAAAATCACAGAAAACTGAAAATGACCTGAGTTTTTTTGTGCTTAATCCTGAGTTATATACTCAACTTTTCTTAGTTGACCACGTTTTTATTTGAGCAACAGAAGATTTTTGAAAAAATCGATCTTTACCGCTGTTCTGTTTTGACAGATTTCTGCCAATAATTGCATTTGCATCTTAATCTCTTTCTTTTGGTGTTCTTTTGAGAAAAAAAGTTTTAAAAGAAGTTGTGACATTAGCTAATGTGTTTTTAAGTGTTAGACTTGTGTTTAAACTGAACCATGTGAATTTATTATTTTAATTGCACTAACGTTGCTAATGAAGATTGTGACAAGTTTGGTGTGAAGGAAGTTTTCAAGGGTCAAGAGAAGAGGATGATATGATGTGATCAAGAAGAGTGAAAATCCTAAACTTGGGGATGCCCCGGTGGTACATCCCAGAAAATTCCAAGAATACTCAAGCGTCTAAGCTTGGGGATGCCCAAGGCATCCCCTTCTTCATCAACAAATTACGAGGTCACTTCTAGTGAAACTATATTTTTATTCGGTCGCATCTTATGTGCTTTACTTGGAGCGTCTTTTATTTTTGTTTTCAGTTTGTTTTTGTTTTTTATTTCAGTTTGTTTTTACTTTTTAAATAATATTGATTGTTCCCCAACATTCTTTTATTTGAGAGTGACACGCTTCACTTTTTCATGAGAATACGTTGTATTCTTAATCTCTGTCTAGCTGCTGCATTTATTTAGCTCCTGTTTTGCATGCATCTCTTATTAGAGCTGTTAGTTTTAGTAGTATTATGTGAATACTCTCATGTTTGCTTGCTGTATCATAAAGAGTATTTTTTGTTAAAGCATGTTTTGTATCGTGCTTGTTGAGAGAAAGAAAACTGCTGCTTGAAGTAGAATTTATAACAGTACTAGTTGAAGCTTGTATAGACTGTGGCTAGAACTTTTTCATGCCATGCTAAATGTTATTTTAGTTTTAAAGCTTTGTGGTTATTGAGTAGCATGATTAGCCTCAAATATCTGAGAGTGTTTAATATGTGTCTTGAAATATTCATGAGTTGTTCTTTTCATAGTAAAGCATCAATATATGGTATTCTCTTTCGAATGTTTTATTTGGTTGACTTGGCGCATGCTCACACCATGTTTATGACTACAAACCAGTCACGAATAGCCTCCATGACCACTTAGTTTTTGAACTTTTGATACTTCTTATGTTTTAATTAATGATGCTTATGTCGCTATGCATGATTATGGCTCTTATGCTCTCTCGATTTCTCGCTCCCAGTCTTTTGCTAGCCTCCACCTGTACCGTGTATGAGCTCTACTCGTGCATCCAAACTCCCTTAAACCAAAGTTTTTCCCATTGTGTACACCATACCTACCTACATGTGGTATTTAACTGCCATTCCAAGTAAATTGCTCATGTGTTACCTTTAAAACCTTCAAAATTACTCCTGCTTTATGAACCTGTTTTTGCTCATGAGGACGTCAATAGAGAATCTTTATCTCAATTGTTGATTGGATTTCACACCCTGTACTAGTGGCTCCATCCGCTTATCAAAATGATAGAAGAGCTGGCAGCAGGGTGCCCAGCCACAAATTAATACAAACAAATTCTTTTCACTATTTTTGCCCCTGATTTATCAGTCAAAGCATAATTGTGTAAACAAAAAAGAAAGAGGGATGACCTTGTAGAACAGTTGCGTCCTTCACCATGGGAGCCGTTCTTGTGAATCCAGTTGTCTTGTGACGTACTGTATTTTCTGTTTACCATTCGTTGACATTAGCATACATCTCCCAAAATATAGACACTTAGTGTCAAACTTTTAATACCTCTATTTAATAAAATAAAAGCTCTAGCACATGAGTAATCCCTGCTTCCCTCCGCGAAGGGCCTTTCTTTTACTTTTATGTTGATTCTCCATCTTCTAACTTTATGCACAATTGAGAGAGCATTTTTGCCATTCTGAGTTCTATGTGCATTTGTCCCATAAGCATCAATAATTACTTCATAATGTGATATTATTTGTTCTTAAATTATTTGTTCTAGTCTTCCTCATGAACTTTGAAGGTGTCCTGGCATTTATGTTTTGCCCCACTCTTAAGGACTAGTGAAATATCACTTTGCCATGCTTTCTGTATAACCGAAAGAAACGTCTACCTTTCTTTGCATTATTATTCATGATCCTTTATTTGAGTTACTCTTCGTGATGCAAAGTAATTGCTCTGATTTATTATTAAAGTTCTATTTATCATGGTTGTGTTTGAAGTTCTATGATCTCAGCGTGCATATGCTTTTACATTAGATTGATCAAGTTTATGTTAGTAGCATGCCACCTCAGAAATTATTGTTTTATCATTTACCTACTCGAGGACGAGTAAGAACTAAGCTTGGGGATGCTTGATACGTCTCCAATGTATATATAATTTCTGATGCTCCATGATCATATTATGTCAATTGCTACTTGTTTTCTCCCTTATTTATAGCATTTTTATACATTGTTCGGGACTAACCTATTAACAAGATGCCAAGTGCCAGTTCCCTATTTTCTGTTGTTTTTTGTTTCAGAAAAGTTGTTCTCGAAACATTCTCGAAATTGGACCCCACAAAGCCTAAAGTGCCTATTTTCCCCGGAAGCATCCAGAACACCGAAGAGGAGTCGAAGACGGGCACCAGGGGGCCACACCATAGGGTGGCGCGCCCCCTGGCCGCGCCAGCTATGGGTGTGGGGGCCCTGGAGCTCCACCGCCTTTGCCCTTTCGCCTATTTAATCCCCCGGATGGAAAAGCCTAAGCACCTGATCAAAATCCCCGAAAAAGTTCCGCATCCGTTGTCACCGTCAACCCTAGATCAGGGGGGTTCTGAAGCTGTTTCTGGCACCCTACCGGAGGAGATCATCACCGGAGGCTTCTACATCACCATGCCTGCCTCCGGAGTGATGCGTGAGTAGTTCATCCTTGGACTACGGGGTCGTAGCTTTAGCTAGATGGGTGTCTTCTCCTCATATGCCTCCATGTTTAGATCTCGTGAGCTGCCTATCATGATCGAGATTGAACTTATGTAATTCTATATGCTGTGTTTGTTGGGATCCGATAAATATTGAACTTATGCCAAGTTGATTATAGTCTTTATTTGCATATGCTATTTGTGATCTTGCATGCTTTCCGTTGCTAGTGGTTGCTCTGGCCAAGTAGTTGCTAGTGACTCCAAGAGGGAGTATTTATGCTCGATGGTGGGTTCATGCCTCCTCACCACCTTGCTCGAGTGACAGAAACGTGAAGGGGGAGGATGTGTTGTTGCCATTAGGGAGAAAACAACGGTGAGAGTGCCCGCGTGCATAATCATTGCTTACATTACACACTTTGTTTAATGCAATTATCTGTTGCTTGCAACTTAATACCTAAGGGGGTTCGGATGATAACGTGAGGGTGGATTATTAGTC
The DNA here is from genome assembly GCA_028641055.1 of Alopecurus myosuroides. NCBI lineage: Eukaryota > Viridiplantae > Streptophyta > Magnoliopsida > Poales > Poaceae > Alopecurus > Alopecurus myosuroides. The sequence goes on from JAPCYS010001976.1 coordinate 29,438, forward strand.
ATAGATGCAGATGGATTTCAGTCTATGTATATTGTTGTAATGCCCGCACTAAATACCATAGTAGTCTTCATGTCATATATGTGCACTACGGTGCAACCTCTATTTGTCAATTGTCCAGCTGTAATTTGTTCACCCAGCGTGCTATCTTTTATGGAGAGACACCACTAGTGAACCTATGAACCCTGGTGCATTTTCCACACTGTTAAACAAACCACGGCTATTTACTGCTTTCTTTACTTACTGCAAGCATACATCATTTTTCACACTATACGTCTAATCTTTGTTTTCAGCAATACCAGTGAGATTTAAAACCTCACTGTACCGTTGGGACAAAGTATTTTGGTTGTGTTGTGTGCATGTTCCACGTTGTTGCTGACACGGGTGAAGCGCCAGCACCACCGTCAGTGGCATCAAGCTTCTTGAGATCCTCTTCCTCCTATTGGATTGATAACCTTGGTTCTTAACTGAGGGAAATTCTTGCTGCTTACTCATCACACCCTCCTCTTGGGGTTTCCAACACGCCATCCATAGCAATCAGGTGCCCAGCCCCAAATTAATACAACAAATTCTCTTCACTATTTTCGCCCCTGATTTATCAGTCAAAGCATAATTGTGTAAACAAAATAGAAAAAGGGATGACCTTCTACACCAGTTGCGTCCTTCAATGGGAGCCGCTCTTGTGAAGTCTAGTTGGCTTGTGACGTACTGTATTTTCTGTTTGCCATTCGTTGACATAGACATACACACCTCTCTAAAAATTAGACACTCCTCCATGGTACGTGATTGTTGGCAGGCACCCAAGGATTCGGTTAGCCATGGTTTGTGTAAGAAAGGTTGGGAGGAGTGTCAACATTTTACCTCTGTTTTATTAAATTAAAGCTATAGCACATGAGTTAATCCATGCTTCCCTCTGCGAAGGGCCTATATTTTACCTTTATGTTGAGTCAGTAAACCTACTTCTTTGTGTCTTAAGCAAGCATTTGATTTGTTGTGACCCATCCATCTATATGTTGATTTACTCAATCATGTGCTTTATTCTTCCTTGTTTAGTACCAATGTTTTATCTGTTTGAATACCACTTTGAAAGTTATCAATGACTGCAAAGAAATTGTTATGATTGAGCATGTTAAACTTTGCAAATATAAGCTCTAATATAAAGACTCTGATTGAAAGATGAGTACATTGCTAATTGTTCACTGACCAACAACGAAGTTGGCCTTCACCAATTCTGATTTCCTTCTTGCACCTTTATGCTGACTCCATTTACTTATGTCAAGTTAAATTATATGAGAGGCGTTACTTGCTAGAATGACTAGTGTATTGATAGTTGTGATGCTTCTTGTCCGTATTTTATTTATCGACGCCTCACTCCATAAACCCGTGGTCATGTTTACCGAGTTTTAGTTTCGCTTAGGGGAAAGCGAGGTCTAAGCTTGGGGGGAGTTGATACGTCCATTTTGCATCGCTATTTTATATCGTTATTTTCTGTTATTGATCGATATATTTCATGTTATGATACATTACTTATGTTATTTCATCTTATTTTGCATGTTTAACAAAAATGGGAGAAGAAACACCGGAACTAGAAATCTGATGGAAAAAGCACCTTTAGGACACCCTATTTCAGAAGATCAGAAGAAGAGGGGGAACACCGGAGGAGTCTTAGAAGTACCAAGGAGGAAGCCAGCCAGAAGGACACCCGGAGGGGGGCCACCTAGGGCCCACACCACCAGGTGGCGCACCCTCTGGTCGCGCCTAGGGGTGGTCTGCCCCCCTGGCCCACTCCTGGGCGCCCCCTTACCTGTACTTGACCCCCAGGGAACCCTAAGCCCTAGGAAATCGTCGAAGAATTATTCCGCCGCCGCCTCGGGGAAAAAAGACTAGAGATAGAAAAGCTATCCGGCAGGGAGAAATCTGTCGGAAATTCCTCCCCGGAGAGGGAAAATCGTCGCCATCGTCACCGTCATCACTCCAGGATTCATCGAGATCATCATCATCATCATCATCATCATCATCACGAACACCATCACCTCCACCATCCACCTTCATCCTGCTGTAACAATTAGGGGTCTTTATCGTTGTTTTCCACTAGATCTCTCTCCCGGTGTGGATTACTTGTTAGTAGTTGATGCTCGTGAAATTTATCGGTGTTTGCACTTTATGACCAGATTGTTATCATTCATTATATCACCTCTGATTATGATCCATATGATGTCTCGTGAGTAGTTCGTTCAGTTCTTGAGGACATGGGAGAAGTCATGATATTAGTAGTGAAGTTATGTTCAAGTAATATCTCGTGGTTCGGTATTTAAGTTGTGGTGATATTCTTCTAGTGGTGTTATGTGAACGTCGACTACACGATACTTCAACTTTATGGGCCTAGGAGGATGCATTGTGTATTTGGCTACTAATTGTGGGGTTGCCGAAGTGACAGAAACCTAAACCCCCGTTAGGAAACCAATGCACGAGGGAGTGTAGGATCCCGGAGTTTTAAGGTTGTGGTTAGATTTATCTTAATTACTTTCTTGTATTTGCGGATGCTTATGAGGGGTATAATCACAAGTATGTATTAGTCCTAGTTGGGCGGTGCATTAGCGTAGGTTCACCCACACAACACTCCATGAACCAATAAATATTAATCAACTATACGAAGTGAAAGCACTTGACGAGATTCCCATGTGTCCCCGAGAACGTTTAGTCACCATAAGTAAAACAATCGGCTTGTCCTTTGCTCTCAAAAGGATTGGGCCACTCGCTGCAATTATTATTATTGTTATTTATTTGCTCGCACTTTATTTATCTGCCATATCCAAAACAACCAAAAACCTGTTTGCTAGTGTTTACAGTGAAATCTCCATCCAACCTCCTTGTCAACACCTTCTTCTCCTCGTTGGGTTCGAAACTCTTATTTATCGAAAGTACTACGATACACCCCTTATACTTGTTGGTCATCAGGGGCCTGCCTGGGGGCACGACTGCGGGCGCTACGCGTCGCCGCCATTTATTCTGACGGGCCGCGTGCTCGCCCTCCCGCCGCTTCCCACCGCTTCTCACGCATCCTCGCCCTCCCACCGCTTCCCACCCTCTCGCTGCTTCCCGCGCCATTGTTTCCCGCCCAGATATCCGGCTATAAAAGCATTCGACATCGCCGCACTTGGCATCACACCGTCGCTGCAGCACAACTCGACAGCGCCAAGCACTCGCCTCTACGCTTGTACGCCGTGCCTCACCTCTCGACACCATGTCGCGCCGGCTCCATACCTGTTGGGTGACGTTCACCCAGCAGGTGACGCGCCGTGGCCTAGAGACGCCGTCGTACGGCGACGCTGTAACATTCCAGTGTTTAGGAAGTTATAAGGATCAAAATATAATATGTGCATTTGCAAAGTATGCATCTAAAAATACTGGAAATTTTGGCACGAAAGTTTAAACAAAGCAAAGTGACCAATGTTTCCCTTGACATGATGAATTAGGTCTAGATCATCTGTTCAAGAGTACATTTGGAATGGTCTTTATAAGAAGTATATCTACAAACCAAATTACTTGATAAGGCAAACCATAATTGGTTATGACCAACACTAACTTTCCACAACTTAAGCACAAGTCTATAAATGACTTGGGAGAATTCATCTAGGTATCTAGGACTCAAAGAGGTGTGAGTATCCAAGGCCACATCATTGATGATCATACTCTCACAAACTAGTAATTCACAATTCAAGAACCTCATCAGTAGAAATGATGTGTCTTCTAAAAACATGAACTCTTCAACTTATAAATCAATTTACATAACACCTTTCTAAATCATCTAATAACTATTAAGTGAACCATTAAAAGTTAATGACCAAGGTTCAATAGAACACAAATGATACAAACAAGTATTAACTCAAACCACACAAGTGGGAAATGACATAATAATTGTTATTAACATATTTATAGAATATGTACATATCTCATAAACCATAAAATAAGTATCTAAACGAAGAAATAAATCTTCCTAAACCATTGTTAAACCTAGATCATTACATATGATATTCACAAACCTCTAAGTCTGCATTATGCATGACAAAGATTACAAAATAACAATATAAAGTAAAATCATGACATTTGAGAAAACAACTACCAACTATGACTTAAGTCATTAAACTCCAATAACCTTCATATGCTCATTATCTCATTCATCTTATACAAGTGAGCATATGAAATCTCAACACATTAAGGGATCATATGATGAACTTATTATCTTAATTCCTCATTCCATAAACACTCCACAATTCTATCTAATCACAATATTCAACAATCAATTATCTATGGATACCATTAATGGAATAACAACAAGTTATAACCTCTATTAGAAGAAGTAAATTGAAAGCTAAGTAAACTCAATCATATATGAAATAAGTACATATCTTATGGGAAATCAAATGAGAAGTATATGGAAGGAGAATAAAAGCTTAACTAACTCTTAATCTAGATCTTTCTATCTTGTCTAGACCATCTTGTTATTTTGTTTCCCAATCTTCTTGAAGTCATTCTGAAAGAGAAGTAACCCACAAGAAAAGAGGACCTACCACAGGAAGATCTTCAAGAAGATTCTTTAGAGTGTTCTAGAAGTGTTATTCCAATCTATCATAAGAGTATTTGGAAACTCTTATATCTTGATCTGATCTTATTAATTCCTCTTGAAATAGTGTGATATTCCAATGTTAGTGTTATATAGAAGTATTTTGGTAACAAGTTTCTAGACCTTGTTAACAAATCACTTTTGTATACTCAAACAATTGAGTGTCACCCACAAACAAACATAATATCATATAACCTAGTACATCTCAGCCATTTTTATATGAATAGTAATTTGGAGGCAAAACTAGATACCTTGTTGACAAATAATTCTTACATGCTTAAGGATGATTGATATCATAAAACACACTTACCTTCTTTTATAAACATCCAAGAGAAATCTTTGCTTGGAGTAATTGGTTGTCTTCACTACAAGGGTGAGACACTTGAAGTTGGAATCCAAGAGATGATCTTACTTGCAAGTGACAAAGGCAGTATCTAAAGTCAAGTGGCAACTAGGGACAAGCACATCAGGAAACAGAAGTCCACAAGAACCAACACTTCTGCGGTAAGGGAGCATACACAATTAACCAGTGAATCATTAGGTAATATTAGAGAACTTATAACCTATGTGCCTTGGCAAGCTCATCAGAGGTGAAGAACATATAATAATCTCTTTAGTGGAAACAATTATCAAATCCTTCCCATACATAAGAGAAATAGATAATAACAAAAATTCATCTACACATAACCATGCAAATGAGTACATGTTTCTAGAACAAACATGTTATAATATCCATACTTGGAACCTAGGTGGAAAACAAACAAATAGATTCCAAAGCCACTCATCTTTTCCACTTTATCAAGTCTCTAATATATCCAATATGGCTTACAAAAAAATATAAGAAAATGTCCACCAGAATTAATAAGAACTCCAATTATGAAAATAACAAAGCCACATAAAAGAAAACAAGTCATTTCACTAATTAAAATCATTTGGCATGATATGGAAATAAGTTCCATAGTTGGTGATTTTATTTACAATGCATAAACAACACTACTAAGCAGTTTACAAATTGTTTTTTAAAAAGAACTCATAGCTAAAATTGTCCAATTAAGATACACCACTTTGGTATCCACATGATTGTTGTGTGTGGTCATATTAATCATGCCTAAATTAATTTTAAATCTATTTGAACATTTAAATTGAGATAATATAACAAAATCACTTAATTGAGCACCCCAAGATTAAATTCAAATTTTGTTCAATTTCACCAAAATAAAACATGGTGAGGTTGCAAATTTAATAAGGATTTTGAATATTATTTTTAATAATTTTTCTGTTTACAAATAGGCCCTAGAAACAATGTTTGATTATCAGCTTACATAAGCAGAAGGACCCATCTGTAATTCCCCGAAACTTTTAGGGGGTTATTAATAAAATGGTTATTTTCTTTTCTTCAACCTCCGGCTAGAAGGCTGAGGAGGAGCGTTGCCGTGTTGATCCGTCGTTGCCACCTCCTGCTCGCCGTCCTCGCACGCGGATAAGGGCTAGGAGGGAGCCGTGACCCTCCTCCTCACTCTCACTCGCTGCCTCGTAGCTTTCCTCTCCTTCCCTCTGCAAAATTTCTGCACCAAAACCCTAACCCTAACCGTCACCGTGGCCGCATGTCGTCGTCGTGTCCGGTCACGACCGGTATCACCGAGCGCGTCAGGAGCTCCGCGTTGTCCTCCTATGTAACTTCGTTGAGTCTCACTTCGAGGGAAGCTCGGGAGGAGACAAATCGGGTCATCCCCTTCATCTCCGACCGCTGGACATTGTTAGCGATTCCGACGATCCCCGACCTCCTCAGCTCCAATTGGTCGTGCACACGCATCGAGGGTGAGCCCCTCTACCTCAGGATGACCTCCTCTTGATTTATTATGAGTCGGAATACCGTCACCGTCACCTTTCGTGGGCACCGCCGCAGTTGTTGTTTGCCGACGAGCCGCCGGTGGCCAATAGGGGACGGCGCTGCCAGTATAGGGTTCCCCGCAACCCCCTCTATCGATTGGAGCTATCTGCTTCGGTCAATTCGGGCCAAATCGAGTAGGCCATGGTCGGGACTGGTAACCATGGCCATTGTTGACATCATGATTATGTCAGCTAGGGTGTTTTCCAGGGTATTTCACGATGCATCTCATTACTATGCATTTATGATCTTGCAAGTGTTTTCTGTAGGCCTTACCGGGACTACTTTGCTATCTTTCAGATCTCAGGATTTTATACACGACCCTCGAACTCGAAGACATGGATTATTATTGTTATTATCTCTATCGCACGCAAGTTCATCACTTTCTCATATCCTTTGCAGTACTTCTAAAGAATTATTTGCAAAAACCCTATCGTATTACCACCTATTCTTAAAAGAATACATTATCCTATTTTTATAATAATATGACTAATTGAATGACTGCCCGAGTGGTAGTGTTCGGTTTGGTGGGCGGATGGAACCATGTTAAGATGAATAGGTCAAAAGAAGGTTCCATCTGCATGGGAAAGTATTACCTAGGATTTAACAACAAATGCCGCTAGAGCTTGGTGTGTCGTAAATGCCGCGTTAACCATGGGTCTCCTATGGGGCGAGTAAGCCATCTATGATCTTTTTCCGTTCACATGTCAACGGGATGCCAGAGACGTACGTTGTAGGTCTTGCGGGACTACATGCACATGGGTGGGATCCCTTAATTCCCACGGACTCTGGGGTCTATGATGGTTGATACGTCTCCAACGTATCTATAATTTCTTATGTTCCATGTTGATATTATGCCAACTGCTACATGTTTTCCGTATGTTTTCCTACGTTTTCTTACGTTTTCCGGGACTAACCTATTGACAAGATGCCAAGTGTCAGTTCCCTGTTTTCTGTTGTTTTTTATTTCAGAAAAGTTGTTCTGGAAATATTCTCGGAATTGGACCCCACGAATCCCGAAGTTCCTATTTTCCCCGGAAGCATCCAGAAGTCCTGAAGAGCCCCGGAGGGGGGCCACAGGGTGGCCATACCATACGGTGGCGCGGGCCCCCCTTGGCCGCGCCACCTGGTGGTGTGGGCCCCCTGGCCACTCCCGGGCATCGCCCTTTCGCCTATATACTCCCCCAGGGAAAACCCTAAGGGAATCGACCTTTTCCACACAATACATCTGTAGCTCCGCCGCCGACGACGACAAGTTTCGGGGGACATATCTCTGTTCTGGCACCCTGCCGGGACGGGGAAGTGCCCCCGGAACCATCTCCATCGACTCCACCGCCATCTCCATCGCTGTTGCTGTCTCCTATGATAAGGAGGGAGTAGTTCTCCCCCGAGGCTGAGGGCTCTACCGGTAGCTATGTGGTCCATCTCTCTCTCTCCCATGGCGTGATCTATATGTGATCATGAGCTTTGTAATCTGGTTGAATCAGCAGATGTTACTCTTCATCTTGTGCTACTCAAGTATTTTATTAATATGAACTTTGGAGTCACCTTGTACCGCGGTGTGAAGGTGACAGTGTGCACATCGTGTGTGTCTCCTCTATGAATTGTGGTGTTTGTATAGTACCTTCTAGGGCGCTCATAGTGACAGCGTGGGGTTAACTAGACATGGGAATGCTTACTTTAAGGAATGCTTTTTGCAGCCCTACGCAATGATTAGTGTTCGTTATCCAACCGGAGAGGGTTAAGAGTAGCATAGTGAAGAGAAGATATTTAGTTATTCAATTATGTGATTATTGTTGAGAGTGTCCACTAGTGAAACTAGAATCCACAGGCCTTGTTTCCAAGCATTGAAACACCGTTTTCCGCCTGTTTTGCTACATGTTTGCTTGCTGCCATATTTATTTCAGATTTCTAATATTACTTATAACCATCCATATCACTCGCATTTCACTATCTCGTCGCCGAACTAGTGCACCTATATACCTGACAAGTATATTGGGTGTGTTGGGGACACAAGAGACTTATTGTATCTTAATTGTAGGGTTGCTTGAGAGGGATATCTTTGACCTCTACCTCCCCGAGTTCGATAAACCTTGGGTGATCCACATAAGGGAAACTTGCCGCTGTTCTACAAACCTCTGCGCTTGGAGGCCCAACACTGTCTACAAGAATAGAAGCGTGCGTAGACATTAAGCTCTTTTCTGGCACCGTTGCCTGGGAGGTAAGGTAAAATTCTCATATCCTCGGGTGTGAGTGCTCGAAGTTATTTCCTTTAGTTCTGCAATTATATCTTTTTGTTTCTTGTTTTCACTAGTTAGACTTAATGGGAAAAAAATGAGAGAGCATAATATTTATCTTGAGTTAGGACATGAAGTGTTTGAAGAGAAAATTAAAAAACCTATGTAGCTTTATTTGCATGCTAGTAGCTGTGACGCCCCGAGATCGGGCACTATGCAGATTTCAGCATTCCCAAATCCGCATAATAACCGATTCCAGGTTGCCATTTATGATAACATTACAATAGTTCTCGAATAATCCACAATTACAACAGAAACAGATAGATACAAGATGACTCAAACGAGCCAGGGTTAACATTGTTTCACAATGTGGAAAATTTAATTTGGTTTAAAGGTTTTAGTTGAGTTTCAAACAATGTTTGATTTGGGAAATTTTGGAAAAGCAATTCTAGTTAATAAGCTCAAGCATTTAAACAACATTATTGAATTTACTTTGTTTGCCAAATTTTAATTTTTAAACCCATATTGAAAAGAAAAACAAGTATGATTGATTGAATTGAATTACTCAGCGGTGATGCAAACATGGAGCAATTGCAGTATGATGCATGGATACAAAGCAAGAACAAAACAAACACTTTCTACCAAGGGTAGCACCCCAGGTGTTACAGACGACACCACTAACAAGGGATTGCGCCCTCGCAATCCACCTGCTAACCCGGGAGGGGAAAGAAGTTCGACTATCGATTCTTCGGGCTTCCGGTTGATCTCCTCGACACCACTAACAAGAGATTCTTGCTCGGAGTGATGACGATATTCTTCCACCAGGAACCTTCCGATGATCGAACCTATTAGGTTAAAGGCTCAGAAAACGTCCACCCACGTAGGTTCCTAACACTTTGAAAGATTGAGTACGAGAGTAGACTCCAAAACAAATAAGATGGGAGAGGAATAGAATAGAGATAAGGAGAAAACAAGAATCCTATTGAGATGTTTTTCCAAAATACTTTAGCAGAAATAGTTTTTGACACTCTAGAAACAACGACCGTTAGCGAGGTTATCCTACAGGCTTTGCGGACCCGTTGCTTCGATAACCATTCGTATCGAAACAATCTCGGGAATCGGAACCAAGGCTCTGATACCATTTGTGACGCCCCGAGATCGGGCACTATGCAGATTTCAGCATTCCCGCCAAATCCGCATAATAACCGATTCCAGGTTGCCATTTATGATAACATTACAATAGTTCTCGAATAATCCACAATTACAACAGAAACAGATAGATACAAGATGACTCAAACGAGCCAGGGTTAACATTGTTTCACAATGTGGAAAATTTAATTTGGTTTAAAGGTTTTAGTTGAGTTTCAAACAATGTTTGATTTGGGAAATTTTGGAAAAGCAATTCTAGTTAATAAGCTCAAGCATTTAAACAACATTATTGAATTTACTTTGTTTGCCAAATTTTAATTTTTAAACCCATATTGAAAAGAAAAACAAGTATGATTGATTGAATTGAATTACTCAGCGGTGATGCAAACATGGAGCAATTGCAGTATGATGCATGGATACAAAGCAAGAACAAAACAAACACTTTCTACCAAGGGTAGCACCCCAGGTGTTACAGTAGCAATGTTATTAGTATGAATTATTTGAACACCATTATTGCTAATGCTATGGAAAAGTTTAAGCTTGGGGAAGTTGGTTTTGATGAATATGATATTTTTAGCCCCCCAAGTTTTGAGGAGGAAATTTTCTTTGATGATACTTTGCCTCCAATATATGATGATTATAATGATTGTGGTATTCTAGTTCCACCTACTATGAATGATAAATTTTATTGTGATCATGATGTGCCTTCTATATATGATGTTTACAATGATGAATGTGTTATTTTCAGTCCACCTACTATTGAGGAGAAAATTAACTATGATTACAATATGCCTCCTATATTTGATGATTATGGTGATGAGAATTATAATCATAGCTATTTTGTTAAATTTGCTCCCACTGCTATTAATAAGAATGACTATGCTTATGTGGACAATATTAATTCTTTTATGCATGTGGCTCATGATAAAAATGTTTCTTGTGATAGTTATATTGTTAATTTTATTCATGATGCTACTAAGAGTTATTTTGATAGAGGGAAACATGGTTTTACGTATCTCAATAATATTAAGTTTCCCTTCTTTATGTTGGAAATTTTGAAGTTGCACTTGTTTTGTCTTCCTATGCTAGTCACTTTGTGCTTCGTTGACTTGTTTTTCTACAAGATTCTTTTCCATAGGAAGTGGGTTAGACTTAAATGTGATTTATATTTGCTTCTTGATGCTCTCTTATTGTGCTTCAACTCTTATTATTATGTGAGCATCTGTTAAAAATCATTGTGCCTAGCTGAAAGGCATTAAAAGAAAAGCGCTTCCGGGAGACCACCCGTTTTATTTCTCTGTTTTCAACCCGTTTTTCGTTGTCTATTTTTGTTTTCTTTGCACCTGGGTGTTTTTTATTTCCTTAGAAACCCTGCTGTATCTTTTCTTTTGCGTCTTTGTTGAGCCAAGTAGATCCTCTAGTGGAAAGTTGAGACTATATTTCGAATTTCTGCGCAGGAAACAGATTTCTACTGTCCACTGTTAAAATCGTATAAAATCACAGAAAATTCAAAATGACCCAAGTTGTTTTGTGCGTCATCCTGGGATATATATGCAACTTTTCTTAGTTGAACACTTTTTGATTTGATCAACAGAGGATTTTCGAAAAAAATCATCTTTACCTTCTGTCCTATTTTGACAGATTTCTGCCAATAATTGCATTTGCATCTTAATCTCTTTTTCTTTTGGTGTTCTTTTGAGAAAAAGAGTTTTAAAAGAAGTTGTGACAGTAGCTAATGTGTTTATGAGTGTTAGGATTGTGTTGAAACTGAACTATGTGAATTTATTATTTCGATTTGCACTAACGTTGCTAATGAAGATTGTGAGAAGTTTGGTGTGAAGGAAGTTTTCAAGGGTGAAGAGAAGAGGATGATATGATGTGATCAAGAAGAGTGAAATGCCTAATCTTGGGGATGCCCCGGTGGTACATCCCAGCAAATTCCAAGAATACTCAAGCGTCTAAGCTTGGGGATGCCCAAGGCATCCCCTTCTTCATTGACAAATTATCAGGTCACTTCTAGTAAAACTATATTTTTATTCGGTCACATCTTATGTGCTTTACTTGGAGCGTCTTTTATTTTTGCTTTCAGTTTGTTTAGTTTTATTTGCTGTAGTTTATGGTTGGATCTTATCATACTTGTGTGGGAGAGAGGCACACTCTGTTTTCATTTCTTAGAACACTCTCGTTTTCATTCTTATTGTTCTGTGAGTGTTCACTTTTTGCTAGTACTGCGTTTAGCCTTTGTTTTCACGCATCTCTTATTCAGAGCTGTTAGTTTTAGTAGTGTTATGTTAGTACTCTCATGTTTTCTTGCTGTATCATGTAGAGTATTTTTGTTAAAACATATCTTATATGTGCTTGGTTGAGAATATAAATGCTTATGTGGTAGTTGGTATAGTGGAAAAATTTGCATGGTCTTGTAGATCACTAAACTGCTTCACTTGAATCATTGTTGTTGTTTTGAGATATGAATTTTCTTAATGGATAAACGCGAAGGACTACTAATTAGAAACTTTTAATGGTTGGTCTAAGAATCTTGAAGTTGTGCCACACTTAAATTACCAGCTGATAGAAACAATGGTATATCATTGCTACGAGTGATACATTTCTGATCGGCCTTTTGTTACGCGCTACAGTCGGGGTAGCCAACAGTGACTTGTCACTGCCACGGACCCTCTTGGAGTGATCTGCATTGTGCCTTTTAAGATGATTTGCTTGCTGTAATCTTTTAACTCGCGAGTCTATGTTGAGGTTCCTGGCACTTCCACCATACATATTTGCTAGCCTCTTCGGTACTGTGCATTGCCCTTTCTCACATTGAGAGTTGGTGCAAACTTCGCCAGTGCATCCAAATCCCGTGGGAGGGCTTTGTTCTCCTACACATAAGCCCATATATTCTTCCTCAAAACAGCCACCATACCTACCTATCATGGCATTTTCATAGCCATTCCGAGATATATTGATGCACACCATCCACCTCTATTACGTTACTTGATGATGAGCTTCATGGTTATTTATGCATACTGCTACACTGGCAGGAGCATGCAGTTGGATACATCAAAGATATTTCATTGTGAGTTATGAGTACTAAAAGTGTGATCATTCATTGTTATATAGGATGTTTCCCCTACCGGTGAGGATATATTTTTTTTTTTGAAAAAGCCCAAAAAGAAAAAGGAAAGAAAGGACCAAAGAGAGAATAAAGAGAGAGGGGGCACATCACTATCCTTTATACCACACTTTCGCTTCATGTTTAGCACCAATGCTCCAGTTTGGAGAGAGTTTTCATATTATCATTCATTCATAACTATGTGGGGGAACTTTACATTATAGAACTTGGCTTGTATATTCCAATGACGAGCCTCCTCAAATGAGCTCTAGGTCTTCGTGAGGAAGCAAGTTGGATGCACCCTCACTAGTTCTATTGGAGAGATTTCATACACTTATAGATCTATGTGCATCCGTTGTGTGTCAATCCCTACTCCTTGCATAGCTTCTGTTGTAAGACTTTCTCTTTTCTAATGACCACTTTCAGCTTTGTGAGCCTTTCTTCCATTGACCTTCCAAACCCCCCATAATGTTCAGTTTGCCATAACATCCCGGTGCCAGGGACCAACGCAGAACACTTGCTTGTTTTTAGTGTGCAAATAGTTTAAGATTCAAGCATTGCATCGTGTGGAAAGCCTGACTTGATCCTAACAGGGGTTGTGAAGATTGTTTGACGTGCATGATATTGTTGTTCTTGAAAGCTTGAATCATCTCTAATAAACTTTGCACGGTTGGTAGTCTTTTAGTATTGATTCATTAAAAGTTTTGCTTCTTTCTTCTTATTTGTTTATGCATTACTTGTTGATATCAAATATAGATCACAACTTTAGTTCATTTGATCCTAGTTTACATGGATCAAGATTGTGTGGTAGCATGTCACCTCAGATTTTTTTTATCATTTACCTACTCGAGGACGAGTAGGAACTAAGCTTTGGGATGCTTGATACGTCTCCAACGTATCTATAACTAGAAGGATATCCCGCGCGTTGCTGCGGGATCCATTTAGGAACTATAATAAATTTCATATGCATCATTTCAATACAGAGTGTGGGGGTTTTAACATCCTTTTCTAAAAACATATGTATGACATATTATTTTGTCTAAAGAAACATGTAAAATCAGTTGATCTCGAGATAGTAAATTTTAATAGACATATGATGAGTATGTATTATAAATTGTTAATTTGAACAATTGGATGATTTAATAAATGTATAATGTGTAGTTTGCATTTAATAATTAATAAATATTAGTAGAGATGACATGGACTATTGATTGGCTAATAGGATGGATGATGTGGATAGCTTGCATGTTGAGATAGAAAAATAATTAATGCATGTTAGTGGGGTTTTGCTTTATAAGAAACTAGGTAATTCCCCGCGCGTTGCTGCGGGAACATCCAATAAACATGTAGCTAAATGCATTGCAGAATATGAACCATGAGAATGACCATTCAAAAGAAGCGTTTCAAGCATATATATACAACGTTTCACAAATACATGAGGTTTCGGTTGCAAAGAATGTCAAAATTTGTATATGCAGACATTGTTTTTTGTAGTTACTAATTTGGCTCCAATAAAGATCATATGGAACATATCTTTCTGTTTAAAGTACATAAGTATATACAAAATTCGAGTTGGAATAATAAAGATGTATTCTTTCATATACCATGGCCTGAATAGTTGCTGCAAGAAAAAACTCTTCCACTTACGGATAAGGACACATGAAAGAAACATTGGGTTTGATAGTAGGAATTTAGAGAGCATGCAACTCTATATATAAAAGATTGATGCATCGTCGTGATAAGATAAGTATTTCCGTGTACAGTATATGTATATATATAGATAATCTATTTGTTACTGACATGAAGAAGGAATATATCTAAAATAGCCACATTGTTAGTTTTGCAGGCCTGATAAAAAATCATTAGTGCTATAAAAAAAACCATTAGTTGGCATCAAGCTATTTAAAGAGGAGCAACAAACCTACTTCTGAACACACCAGAATTCATGACGCCAAGGCACATTACGAAGAAAAGTTATATTAACAGCAATAGAACATAAGTCGACTACATTCCTAGAGTGTTTCTATTGTTCTGAAAATTATATGTCCTGAAAAAATGGGTAATTTACAATTTTTAAGGAAAATTATCTAACATAATTTGTATATGTTTTAAAAATCAGGGTAGCGAATTGGAGGGCAGTTGCAAAAAAATTAAGCTCATAACAGAATCACGAACAAAACAGTATAGAGGTAGCCTGCATGGATAGATTCTCTTACCCATTGGTGAATGTTAGAGGGACTCACATTTGGTGAACCAATAGGCATGCGAGGCATGGAGCTCATAGACGCAAAATCCACAAACAGTTTCTTGAAAAAAAAATGCCGACCACCAGAAACCTTATTTATAAATTGCAGAATAGGAGATTTCGCTTAAACCATCTTCTGTATATTCTGTGTAGAGAAATTCAAGGTAAAATCATTAAGCTCCATTGTGGGAAAGTGCTAATTCAGACCAAACAAATGAAGTCACAGAAAGTGAGAAGAAGGCATAGTCAATCACCCCAATGAACCGGGAAGGGCTCTCGCTGAGAAGGTCAAGCCGTTCCTGTTCCTTGGATGGAAGTCGAATCCAAAAGATAGCTCACACGTAGAGAGATGCCAGAGAACAGCGAGCTGGAGTTGCATTTTGGAGCAGGAGGCGCACATCACATACCAAGGTATTTAAAAAGGGTAGACCTGCTACAGTCCTCCACCAGTTAATGTAGCATCCGCTCGGTAGGGGAGAGGAAGAGGTATGAGATACGAATGGGTTTATTGAAGATCCAACTGTCTTTCTGCCAATTTGTTGCATTGAGAGATAGTGGACTGGAAGATTAAGAGCAAAGGGAGGCTACAGTGGAACCATAACGGAGCCAAAAAGGATGCCATTTAAGCTGCGTTTATTATTAGTTGTGTGGTTGTAACGCTGTATGATCAGTTTTTTTTTTTGGTGCAATGAAGGACATGCAGTTTGCTGATGTGGCAACAAAATAAGAAAATTGTTGGATTGCAAGATGACGTGGACAATCAGAGGACTGCTGATGTGTACCCCTTGCATGTCTAGAGAAATAAGATAGTGGGGCTGATCTACTTAGTTATATAGGATATAGATTTCTGATGTTCCATGTTGATATTATGCCAATTGTTACATGTTTTCCGTATGTTTTCCTACGTTTTCTTACGTTTTCCGGGACTAACCTATTGACAAGATGCCAAGTGCCAGTTCCCTACTTTTTGCTGTTTTTTATTTTGGAAAAGTTGTTCTGGAAATATTCTCGGAATTGGACCCCACGAATCCCGAAGTTCCTATTTCCCCCGGAAGCATCCAGAAGTCCCGAAGAGCCCCGGAGGGGGGCCACAGGGTGGCCACACCATAGGGTGACGCGGGCCCCCCTTGGCCGCGCCACCTGGTGGTGTGGGCCCCCTGGCCACTCCCCGGCATCGCCCTTTCACCTATATACTTGATGACCCACAAGTATAGGGGATCGTAAAAGTCTTCGAGGGAAGTAAAACCCAAATTTATTGATTCGACACAAGGGGAGCCAAAGAATATTTGTGAGCCTTAACAAGTGAGTTGTCAATTCACCTGCACCTGAAAGTACTTTTGTTCACAGTGGTTTATCAGTAGTAACAGTTTTATAGTAGCAGTAGTAGTGAAATAATAGCAAAAGTGAGATGAAAAGAACAGCAACAGTGTTTGAAGTAAACAACGAGATTAAATACTGTAGGCATAGGGATAGATGAACGGGCGTTGCATGGATAAGATAGTTCATATAATAATCAAGATGTGGGCATTGCAGATAAATAAGATAAAGCATCCAAGCACTAAGTAACCATAGGCATGTGTTTCGTAAATAGTCATACGTGCTCGCAATGAGAACTTGCACAACATATTTTGTCCTACCAGCCCGTTTTCAGAGGGGCCTCAAGGGAACTACTGGTAATTAAGGTGTCCCTTTTAATAGAACACCGGAGCAAAGCATTAACACTCCGTGAACACATGTGATCCTCACATCACAACCATCCCCTCCGTCTGTCCCAATTTCTGTCACTTCGGGGCCTCGGGTTCTGGAAAACAATATGTGTAAGCAACTTGCAGGTATGATCAAGAAACAATAATTATCATCGTGATTCAATAACATGGTCAGATCTGAGATCATGGCACTCGGGCCCAAAGTGGCAAGCATTAAGCATAACAAGTTGCAGCAATGTCAATAGCACTAATAGAAGATACTAGGCACTATGCCCTAACAATCACGACATTATTACATAAATGATCTCATCCAATCCCTACCATCCCCTTCAGCCTACAACGGGGGAATTACTCACACATGGATGGGGGAAACATGGATGGTCGATGGAGAGGAGTTGGTGATGATGATGGCGGTGATCTCCTCCAATTCCCCGTCCCGGCAGGGTGCCAGAACAGGAACTTTTGATCCCCACATCGAGGTTCGGGGTGGCGGCAGAGCTACGGACTTCTTTTTGGAAAACTATCGAACCCCCTCGTGTTTTAGGGTTGAAGTCTATTTGTAGTCGAAAGGGGAGACCGAGGGGGGCTCTGGGTGACCCACACTACCTGGTGGCGTGGCCTAGGGGGCGCGCCAGGGGGTGGTGTGGCCCCCCTCTGGTCCCTCTCGTGGCCTCCTTCTGGCTCCCGGGGACTTCTGGTGTTTTAGGGCAAATGGGGTCTTTTCTGGGCAATTTCCCGAAAGTTGATTTTTCTGCACAAAAACGAGACACCAAGGTAATTCTGCTGAAACAACGTTAGTCCGTGTTAGTTGCATTCAAAACACACAAGTTTAGAGGAAAACAATAGGAAAAATGTTCGGAAAAGGAGATACGTTTTCGACGTATCAACTCCCCCCAAGCTTAGCTTATTTCTTGTCCTCAAGCAATTCAGTGACAATTGAGTGCGATAAATGACTTTTACGAACAAATTTGTTTCATATGATGTAAATATACTCACTATATGATCAAATACTTAATTATGCTCATGATAAGATACATGCAAGACACTGTCACTTAATAGCTATGCAAACCATGCAGAGATAACAACATATTAATAATAAAAAACATGAAGCATAACTATTTGCATAATTGTAATATTCATAATAGGATCTAATAAAGTGGTATCTCGCTTGCCCTTATGTGTGGGGCAAAACATAAATGCCAGGGCACCTCTGAAGTTCAAGGGAAGACTCGAAGTAAATATATCTTTACCTAATAATAAAAGCATTAAGGCTTCCCTGGTTGGTTGCTCGGTCCGTCCTACATTTTACGGTTTTGCCCTCCCACAAATTTAGAATATATATGTGTTTCCATAATATATGTTGTCATTGCGCACGAGCCAAGCCCACCAATGCTTCCTACCTCAACCATACTGTCCCGATCGATTTATATCCAACTCCTCACCGGATTCTTAGGTCACGCACGACCATATAATAGGAAAAGCATGGACCCAAAAACCCTGAATCTCTGCAACCCGACTCCGTTTAAACAAAGTTCGGACGATCTGGGTTTGCTCGCACAAATTGCCGGCCACAACACCATCGAAAATCGGAACCACATGTCGTCCTCCAGAACGACAAGCCGCCGTCCGTTGTCCTCAGTTTTTATCGACGCCGCCGTTGATTCAAAGTCCCCACCAGCCTCACCTGCATTGACAACCTCACGGAACACCCTCTCCTCCGGCCGGAGAACAACAACACGTTGGGCTACAAATTTACTTGGTGGAACTAGACGTATGAGTTTTGGGTGAAGACCATATCAGAACCTTCTACTACGAGATTGGGCAGGGCATGCACCGACCTGTAGCACACGCCAGCGACGGCTTGGTCGTCATCGCTGTAAAAAACCACCGCGATGTCATCATAGGCCCTTCAGCCGCCACGACCGGGACATCACCATGTTTATCGGCGACCAACAAAAGTAAAACCATAACCGTCCGCGAAGACGTGTGTGTGCCTTGCAGCTGAGACCATCTACATGACGGCACGGCCTTGGTGCCAAAGACGAGGT
This sequence comes from Alopecurus myosuroides, assembly GCA_028641055.1. Taxonomy (NCBI): domain Eukaryota; kingdom Viridiplantae; phylum Streptophyta; class Magnoliopsida; order Poales; family Poaceae; genus Alopecurus; species Alopecurus myosuroides. Next base: position 48,441 of record JAPCYS010001976.1, read on the forward strand.
TAGAGGACGCACTACATCGTCGTCGCTGGGCAGCCGTTGACTATGGTACATGCATTGGGTATCTAGGCTGGCTCTGCTGCTCTACTTGCTTTGGACAGTGCCGACCTTTGTCGTAGCCGGCGCCGTGATTGGATTGAGTATTGCCAAACAGAATGAAGCCAAGACAACCCGTTATATGAAGATTTTTAGTTACATGTACGCAACCGCTTTACTAGCGAATAGTAATTTGCATGGTTGTACACCCACTTAACTTGTACACGTTGTGTTTAACTAAGTCTGCAACTACATGTGCATCGTTGCATGGCCCCGTAGTACTACCTATAGTCCTTGGTGTGCCGTTTGGCTGCTCTGATATGAGTTCCACGTCAAAGCTTTTCTACTGATTCTCCTCTTCTGGCATGCAGGCTGCAGCGAGCTAGCTAGCGGCATCAGTGGCATTGTTGTCGATGAGTGTGTGGGGTCATGTTCGTGCCTTTGAGCTGCCTCTACCGTGACATCACCATCTTCATCGTCAACAAAGACCACATGCTAGCCGAACCCGTTGAATGAGGCCATCAATGAAGTCTTTTCCACTGCATGCTAAAAGGTTACACTTCATGTTCTACTACCGCCTTTTCATGAAAGAAGGTGTATTTTGTTTGCTTGACCAATGTTTTTACCAATAATTCGTCTATTTATATATAGTTTTTTGAATATAATTAATATCATTGTATTCCTATTCAAAAATACTTTACTATGATTATGAATTCTATCATATATGTCGCATATTAAATGTGTAATCCTTGGTCAAAGGCTCGATCAAAAGAAAAGAAATACGTCTTATTTTTTGGAACGGAGGTAGTATTCTCCAAAGGTGTTTAACATGAGATATGATGATATGGGACCCAGAAGTAGGAGTGCGAATGCGTGGACGATGGCGAGTAATTCGCTTGGTGGACCACGACAAGGTCGATTGTCATGCATCTCATCTATTCCATGAAAACATTGGCTAAACAACGATTCTCTCGTTTCTTTTCTTCCGTGGCAACGCACGAAAAAAACAAGCTATACGTTCGGATTGGAGTCCATCACGGAAAACAACCATCCATCCATCCATGGTCCACCACGCTAGGAGTCCAAATCCATTACTGAATTGTTTATTCCACATATGTCCATCATGGTACATGAGTCCAACCAAACAAACAGTCTATCACACGGGAAAAAACTCTCCAAAATTTGTACAAGGGCGATTAGGTCGGGGTGAAGACCAGCACCTGCATAGGCTCCTTGACGCTATACAACCGTCACCGCTCCTCATGTATACGCTCCTAGCCCGGGTGGCGATAAATACTAGACCTACGGAACGGAAAAGCCACTGACTGTCTTACGGGGCTACGTGTCACAATATAATTAGTCATCAGCCTCCCACGCAACCCCTGAATTTCACTGGGGGCCCACTACCTGATTACCATCATCTAATCCCGTAACTTTTCTGTAGGCATGAATTCCGTAAGTGTAGCATCACTCCCCGGGTGGCGACCGCGCTGGGCACGTTTGACAGTGAAGATAATACGCGCCGGACAACCATCGGTGCTCCTCCTATATATGCTCGTCGTCCGGCCGGCTACCGCGCTAGGCTGACGTGGACAGAGACGATGATGGCAATGGCCATGGGGGCGAACATTCATAAGTGTCGATATTTTGAAAGGGATTGATGCTCTGCCATATGTATCGCAGAACGGAGACGAGCAGAGTACAGTGTATAGGCTAGGAGGCGTGCCCGGGCAGCGACGCACAGACCAGCCCCGAAAACTTCACGAGAGAACCCGACCGTCCAACTTGGCGCCCTAGCGTTCCTCGAGACCATCGAGCGAGCCTCGACCTCACCCTAAAGGAGCTCGATACCCCTGCAGGACCCCCATGGCGGCCGGACGCTCCCCGTCGCACGAGCAATCCGCCTCGCCGACGACGCGGCCTCCCGCATGTACGTCCTAAACGACAGCCTCGAGTCCCTGGACACCGCCGCCGAGATCCTAGATTCCTTGCTGGGCTGGGGTGCCGCGATTGTCAGGCCGCCGTGCACAAGCAGCTTGCGCACACCAAGACGGCCGCCATGGAGCACGGATCTGGGCGGCCACCAAACTATTGAAGGTTGACAATCACGATGACAACGACATGGAATTCCTCCTCCGGGTGCCTCTGTTTGGCCGCTTTTTTAAGCTCCCAGTAGTTGCAGGCATGAATAAGTCGTTGATTTCATTAGATTTTGTTGCAGGTAATAGTGGAGGCCAGGTGTCGAGTAGCATCCACATGTTCAGCACCACGAGAGAGGTTGTGCAGGAGGTGATGCAACCGGGCGTGTGACAAACTGCACATCTGTGTAGGTTGGTCTGAGAGATGGTAGAAAATTCTATTACGACATGTTATCACAATCCTAATAATTCATTGATGAATGATTGAATTTTACGGAAAGGAGAAGAATGGAAGAGTGTTATCTCCAAAAATAACACAACTACACTAGACATTGAGAAATATGTAAAGACGACATTGTAAGTTGCAAATTTTTCAAATGAATCTCAACAAATTTGATAGCTGGTAGGTCGTGTAGGTTCAACTGATTGCGGGAATGCATTTTCCTAAGATTGTGAATACCGGAATTTATATGGAATAGGTGATAATGACGCAAATAAAACTTTTTCGGCTTTAGATCAATTGCCAATTTGCGATATCGTCCACGAATAGATGAGGAGCTCGGAGGTTTGGCTTGCCCACAACCCATCGTCCTAACTCAAGATCGGTAGGATCAGCATCAGGCAACCAACCAGGACTGATCCATAAGAACCGCCATTATGAAGGTAAAAAAAAAACATTATT